>JAAGKR010003652.1:0-71560 GCA_011419295.1 Clarias macrocephalus
GGAGAAAGAGAGAGAGAGAGAGAGGGGGACGGAGAGGGGGGGAGAAAGAGAGAGAGAGAGAGAGAGGGGGGAGAGGGGGGGAGAAAGAGAGAGGGGGGGGAGAAAGAGAGAGAGAGGGGGGGGGAGGGAGAAAGGGGGGGGGGAGAGAAAGGGGGAGAGAGAGGAAGAGAGAGCGAGAGAGATAATAAATCATTTAAATTTATTAGTAGTGTTTAATTTATGATTATTATTATTATTAATATTATTATACTATAAATCCAGCCATATAAACACTGTAATCTCATTCTAGTCGACAGCTGAAGCTGAGAGAAGTGTAACTAATACAGTGTAGTAATACCTGCTGTCGTTCATGCCCCTGATTATATTGTATGATTCATCAATAATATGAGCAGCCTGGTACTAAATATATCTTTATTTATGCACAGGTGAGCAAAAACAAAAAATAACTAGGAACATTCTTTTATATATATAACATTATAAACACACATTAATGTGACTAAACTTCAATAAACTGAGTCGGTATTGAGTTCATAAGTCCAGTAATATAATGCATGTGATCATTATTACCTCGATGATGGTTCCTGGAGCAAGGTGCATCTTGATGACGAACATGATGGGGATCCAAATAACAGAGCAGATGACCATGAGCCAGCCGAGCACCATGGACCAGGTGGGGTAGGTGTAGTCCTCATAGGTCATCACCTTCCACTGGTACAAACTCAGTCCCAAAATAAACTGCAACACACAACAGATCAACAGATCACAACTCAGTGCTGAATAACTATAATCCCTACAGTACGTATATATATATATATAAGTCTAAACTACAACTCTGTAGTGAATACATTTAAACTATAGCACAAACGAACACACCAGTACTAGACGTCTACTAGAATCTCTACATTAAATAAATCAATCAATCAAACAAGCAAATACATTTTCTTGCCAAACTTTTATTATTATTAAACTATAGCCTATTCCTACCTTATTATTATTATTATTATTATTATTATTATTATTATTATTTCAGGCATATTGCTTTAGTTCTTTTTTCCTCGTAGATAATGCCTTTATTTGTAATAATGTATAGGTGATATTAATATGTATTATTAATATAATAATATTATTATATTATTATAAGATTTATAAACCCCTTTATCATTAATGCTTTGTTTTTGTTTGTCTTTAGTAACAATGCTGTATTGTGTGAGTTTCTGTAAGATGATCAGATTAACCCCATATTCATTCTTTCACCTCTCATCTCATGGTTCCAACACACCCTGTTAATGCTCACCGTGTTCACACGACTCTCCCCTGATTGGACGTTTATTTTTGCACATGATCAATTATAAACACTGGGTACTTTATGTTTGACCGTCATATTGGCTGCTGCCACACGTCCTTACACACATTATTATTGGACATTAGAACATTAATACACATCTCTAGATATTTCTTTTTTTTTTTCTTTTTCCTTGCACAAATTTATTCGGTTTAATTTTCTGTATATTTTATTTTATTTCTTACTTAAATTTGCACATTTTATTCCTATTCTTATTTTTTTATTCTCTGTACATTGTAATTCTTTTTCATATTTCACTCCTTCTTTATTTTAATGTGAATTTGATTTAGCTTACTTTACACTTTTATTTTCTTTTTCTGGTCATTGGCAGTCGCGTGAGCATTTCACTGCATGTCGTACTGTGTACGCTTCTGTATGTGACAAATAAAATCTGAGTTTGACAGGAAGTTAGCATTTTTTCAATGAGGGGCAGAAACTCCAACTCTTTTATCCTATAACTTCAACAGGCTGCTGCTATGTTCAGCCTCAAGAGCTGTAATTGTGCCAGCAGCACTGCTTTGTCCCGTCTCCGGCAGTCTCTCACCGTCAACATCCCATTTGAACAGAAAATGTTTTTTGGATGATGGCGATGATGAAGACAGAGGGGTCAGAAAAAAAGGGAGAAAACTGTTACTTGTAGAATAAAACATACTGTGAGGATAGTAGGTGTTACAAAAGCCCAACATATCCTCCAGAACCTGTTCGGCTGGAAACCAATCATCATTTCTATGTCCTCACAGAATCTCTGCAAGCCTGCACAGAGAGAGAGAGAGAGAGAGAGAGAGAGAGAGAGAGAGAGAGAGAGAGAGAGAGAATATTGATTTATTGATGCAGAAGAAAACAAAGAAGAAAAGAGAAAATAAATTAGGACACAAAAAAAACGTTCACTTTAGTAAATTAGGAGCCGGATTTGAATCCCTCCTGCAGCGTGCACTAATTCACAGTGCTCCATTTCACTGCCTCTGGGTTCCAGACCTGAGTAGATATACATTTAATCTGTTCAGTCATGATCAATAATAAACCATCTGCATGGTAATGGAGCTCCAGTGATCCTCTCCATGCCTGGATGCCAGCTGTGTCCAAATCAGTGTGGAAACAACATGGATACCAGAATGTGCGCAGGGTTATGAGGATCGTGTAGGTTCCTTTGTGCCACCAGGGTGACTCTGGCCCTGGGGGTTCTGTAGGGCTGTGGTGTCTGTCAGCAGGATGTTGGCCGTGGATCCTGTGGGACTGGTGTGGGTTGTAGGGTGCGCTCTCCATCAGCCTGGTTTGTCTGGCGTCCCATGGAACTTGGGAGTTTGAAGGCCGGGTTGAAGGCCTCTCGCTACTTGTGTGTGACGAGCTGTGGTGCACTGGGTGTTTTGGTGCCTTTCTATCATGGTGAGCGGCTTTTCTGTGGGATTGCACCAGACGGGTTGGCCTTTCGTGCCCGCAGGCATGAGTGAGCCTTGTGTGCCATGACCATATACAGTACCGGTCAAAGGTTTGGACACCAGTTTGGACTTATTTTCTACATACAAGAACACTACAGTTCAAAACTATGAAATATGTGTGTGTGTGTGTGTGTGTGTGTGTGTGTGTGTGTGTGTGTGTGTGTGTGTGTGTGTGTGTGTGTGTGTGTCAGAAAGGTCTGATAAACAAGGAAGAACAAATGCAACACCTAGTGGCCAAAGGAGGTAATGGTTGTTTTTAAATCTCAAAAAACAATCTGAAAATACCTAAATACACGTCTTAATCAAGACCATTTAATTCCAGTCAATCAAGGGATTTTTCCTCCCTTTTATCTTTCTTCTCCTTTCCATCAGTATACAGCAGCAGACATCAACTAATAACTCATGTGTGAACTGGGCTGTGAATGACTCAAGTCATATATCCAACATTAGCTCATGCACTTATCCTCCCGCTACAATTATGTCACAATCCCAAACAATTATATATGAGACAGACACAAATTGACATCAGAATTTGAATAGAATTGAGTGTAACTAAAACTGCGATTAAAGTTATTAGGATAGAATTAAAACGAACCCATTATAACCGAAGGCAACTAAAGGCATTTAACCGCGTAAAACCCGCAGGATTTCTCTAAGACTTTGTAAAAGAGTCGCCACCGTTCACTAAAAACCTTCGTTCCTCAGCCTCTGAAGCAGATGTTGCTCATTGGGCTGCCACAGATGTTGCAACAGTGGGTCATCACGTTGGCTCTTGGTTCAGGTTTTGTACGGAGTGTCGTTCCTGAGCTTGAGCCTGGCACTAAAGGTGCTCAGTGACCCCAGTGGCTGGGTGTGGGGCATTTAAACATAATTACGTTTGTACGGAGCCCCTCTAGTCCTGGCCACAGAATACATATTTCCTCCTAATGTCACCAGCAGCGTCCCATACGTTTGTCCTAATGTATATTTTTAAATATTACTACTATTAGTACTTCTAATAATAATAATTATAATAATTATAATAATAATAATAATTATTATTATTATTATTATTATTATTATTATTATTATTATTATTATTAAAATGAACTAAACTATACTGTTGACTGATGTTGTTGTTCCAGCCATATTTCCTCATCCTGTTTGGTATTACTACATACCTCTATCACAGTTTGTTCAGTGTACAGTCACACATATAGTGGACACACACACACACACTTTGCATCAGGTCTTAATGTGATAATAAAGAAACTGAACAGGAGTTAATGGAAATATTTTTTGAACATTTAAAACCCTTATATTTTTTTTGTTCTTGTCATTTATACAGTATTTTGTAACCAATAAAAAGACAATTCCCTGTTCATTCATTCACTCCTTCAGAAACGTCACAGTGAACAGTGAAGCTGATGAACTCACCGTAGACGTAAGAAACACCAATCAGCTCAAAGATGGCGATAATGACGAGAGAGTAAGAGGCTGCGTAGGTATCGACCAGCTGAAGCATGTACATGCCACTCTGCAGGGGGTGAAACACACACACACACACACACACACACACACACACACACACACACACACACACACACACACAGTGCAATAAACTACATATTTTACTAAAGACTAGCAAATTGAATGGAAATGTGACAAGATACATGTTTCTAACTGTATTATTATTTTTTTTTAATTATCATTTCTGACTTTGAACTTTAAACAGAAGCAGCAGTTGGTTTACAGCCTAACTTACAAAAAGCTGTTGATTAGAGCTTCATTTTCCAGCGTTCTTATTGATTAGCTTTCAGTAAGTCTTTTACTCTGCTCAGGTTTGCAGTGGATCTGGAGACTATTCCCGCCACACTACAGTGGGATTACAGTGGGATTACATACCGTGGACTGTACACTGGATATAATCTCCTGGTGGTTTTAGTAAGATCTTACCCTGGTAAGCTATGCACTGGTATGTTTTTAGGAAGTGAAAGTAGAAAAAGCCCACACATTCACAGGGAGAACAGGGAGAACCCAGGACCCTCATGCCAGGGCTACCAGCCTTGCCACCCTGCTTTCTCACTATGTGTAAGCAAATAAGGCACATTGTCTCTGTGTGAGGGTCCTATAAACATGTGTAAACACAGAGTATGATCAGATGAAGTTCATTTCCGCTCTTAAATATAGAACGGTGTGGACCGAGCCATTATAGCATGACATGTCAGAGCTACACCATTTACAGCCTTAAACGTCCAAAGCAATTTACAGGCAGCCACTGAAATCAAACAAGAAGAGGGAAAGTTGCTTAGACGTTATTTTCCTGATAAGAAATTAATTTCCTGGTACAGTAAGGCAAATTTAAAGCAGGTTTTGCTGATCGAATAGTTTCTGGCTAGGGTCAGGGAAATATTTTATTTTTCACCATGTTCTTTCTGCATGTCCTTTTTAGTATTTTAAATTACGCAACAATGTGCATTTTCCTTTCTAACACATGAGCTGTAAATTCTAAAGTCATGTTTCAAACCTCATTTATCATCGGGAAGCCCAGGATGTAGAAGGACACACAGCACACCAGGGTGAAGACAGGCTTGTGCTTGCGCAGATATTTGGGAAACTCATCAGCTACAGACGTCACGATAGTCTCGATGGTTGCAAACTGTAGAGCAGACAAGAGTGTGTGTGTATGTGTGTGTGTGTGTGTGTGTGTGTGTGTGTGTGTGTGTGTGTGTGTGTGTGTGTGTGTGTGTGTAAACATAACACATATCATTCTTGGTTTGTCCATCTCTCTCTCCCGCACTCTCTCTCTCGCACACACACACACACACACACACACACACACACACACACACACACACACACACACACACACACACACACACACACACACACACACAGTGCACACTTAGTTACCATGGTATCCAGTCCAAGCGTGAGTAGCATGAGAAAGAAAATGATGGCCCAAAATGGAGAGATTGGCAGTCTGGTTAGAGCTTCTGGATAAACCACAAATGCAATTCCAGGACCTACACACACACACACACACACATACAGAGAGAGAGAGAGAGAGAGAGAGAGAGATAGCATTTACATTTACATAAAACTTCAGATGAATGTAAAGCTTCATGGTAAAGTAACTCAATAATAATAATTAGGGGGGGAAAGTGTGTTAAACATCTCAAATCTAAAATTGCCACAAAAATGTTAAAAACTCTCACTAATAAAGTTAGTGTAGGACTATAATGAACACTAGTGCTGTTTATCAGTGAGATTATGAAGAGTGTAAAGCCTGAGCTCCTCTCATGATCACGGGCACAAAAGACGCTCTCACCAACAGTTATACTTTATTTATGGAGAGAAACAGAACTTCATATAAACCCCAAAACGTTCTTCAGTTCATCTCGCTTAGCTAAAATACGGGTGTAGTTTAAATGGCTGTAAATTGGAAACCTGAAGAATAAACTGTTCATTTCAGACCTTTGTTATATAATCTGTTGAGTTTCGAATCTCATATCACTGATTTACTGTACAGTAGATTTAGAAATCAGAAAAACTAATCCTGATCCACTTCTCCACTCATTCTGCAGTAAAATAGCCATTTCTGCCCCCTAGTGGACACTTTTACCAGTACTGTCATGTTCAAAAGTTAGTACAGTACCACCTCTTTTAATACTATGTTGTGTGTGTGTGTGCGTGCGTGCGTGCGTGTGTGTGTGTGTGTGTGCGTGTGTGTGTCAGTGGATAAATCCGCCTGCATTGTGTTTGTGCCAGTGTAAGTATGTTTTTTAGTATAAATAATATGTTGGTTGTGTTTTAATAAAACATTTATGTTTATTGTTTAATGATTAGATGTCTTAGATTATAATTTGTAGTGAATCGTGCACTCAACATTTTGGAACAAGGTAAAACCTTTTTTAAAGACAAAGATTGTTTGAGATTATTAGAAGCTTCAGTAGTTGATAACAGCTCACTATCACAGTGCTGTATAACGTCTGATCTGGCACAGTTGGGTGGCAGTGGTGGCTCAAACGGTTAAGGCTGTAGGTTACTGGATTTCTGGTTGGGGGTTCAAGCCCACGCAGCACCATGTTGCCACCACCGAGCCCATGTGCACGGCCTCCGTCCGACAGTCTCTCTGACCACAGCTTCCTAACTGGAATATATAAAGGACTCATTTTTATAATTGGACTCTGTATACGTCTATGGTGCCCTAACGTTAAGGCTATGTGGTCCAGCAGGTAGAACATGACAGAATGAATGCATTACTGTCAAGTGTAAAAGTTAGTGTCCCCTCTTTAAATTTTATGGGGTTTTTTTTTTATGTGTATTTGAAGAAACATAATAATAATCATCTGATCATGGTGGGTCTTAGTATTAGGCAAATACAACCTCTTTTATCACTGTGCTATTTTATATTTAACAAAAAGCTCAAAGAAATAAACACATGTGGTCAATAGCTTGTAGATAGCAGCAATTTCCTGTATGACATCATTGTGGAGGAATTTTGTTCCACTTTTCTTTACAATATTGCTCCAGTTCATTGAGGTTTTTGGACATTCACTTATACACAGCTCTCTTGAGGTCACGTCACAGCATCTCAGTTGGGTTAAGGTTTGGACTTTGACTAGGCCTTTCCAAAACCTTGATTCTTTTATGTTCCAGTCACTCTGATGTAGGTGTACTGGTGTGCTTCTGATCATTGTCCTGCAGCATGACCCAGCGTCTCCCAGGCTTCATCTGTCAGACAGACGGCCTCACATTTGTCTCTAGAATACTCTGGTATACAGGAGGCGGTCAAGGTCGACTCAATGACTGCAAGGTGGCCAGATCCTGTGTCTGCAAAAACAAGCCCTGATCATCACCACTACACCGCCGTGCCTGACAGTGGGGGATGAGGTGCTTCTACTGAAATGCTGTTTGGTTTTTGACCAAACATGGCGCTGGCCGTTAAGGCCAAACAACTCATCTGTCCACAGGATTGTTCCAGAAGCCTTGTGGTTTGTTCAGATCCAGTTTTGTCCTCAGAACCTCAGAACATATGTTCTCCTGGTAACACTTCCAAATGAACCGAACTTGTTCAGTCTTCTTCTAAATATGTTGTCATGGACTTTAACATCCTCAGTGAGTCCTGTGCGGTCTGAGTTGTAGCTCTTTGGGGTTTTTGTATTTCCGTGGGTCTGAACTGTGTTGAATAATCACAATCACTGTAGAACACTGAACTCCAAATACTTTGGAAATGGTTTTAAAACCTTTTTCCAGAATGAAGTGGAGCAACAGTTGCTTTTCCAAGACCTTTGCTCATGTCTTTCCCTCTTGGACATGTGTTAACACAGACTTGAACATTTAACTAATATTATTTGAAAAATTAAAAAACAAAGATAATGTAAAAGAAAATTATAATGAACTTTGTTTGTTATTTCAGGCTCTTTATTGACCTACCTTCATCTGCCACTCGCTCAATCGGTACCTTAAGCTCATGAGCCATGAATCCGATGACAGAGAAAATCACAAAACCAGCAAAAATACTGGTAGCGCTGTTTGTACACGTTACTATTATAGTGTCCCTGTTGGAGGAAAAGATAAAGATCTATAAGAAAAATATGTACTGTTATAAAGCCCAAGAGCCCAAGTAAGTGAAATAATTACAAAAAGTATACAAGCATCTGAAGACATGTACAATATACAACATAACACAAACCTTAAACAACACTTCGTCTCTTTAATAATGACTTTTATGTAAATTGAAAGCTACAGGACTCGCTCGGGCCGTGCGCTCTTGCCTATGACTGCATCACTGCTGTGCTGATATTGAACACAACAGCTCTACTAATGGCACGTCCTCATTTATACCCAGTGCACTGCATGCTGTCGGAGCACTACCTGTCCTACAGGGACGGTTTCTGACTATTCTTACAAAACATTTTAGCATTTGTGCATTTTGACAGACTTTTTACTCAAAGAAAACATGCACAGAATATGTTTGTTGGTTTGTTTGTTGTTTTTATTGAAGAGACAAACTCCTCTATATAATATAACAAACTACTCAAATATTTTGTGTATATTTTCTTTCAGTTAAAAGTTTGCACAAATGCAACAAAATATAACTGTACGTCAAATCCCTTTGGGTTGTATCAGCAGAAATCCTTCATGATTTTGCGAAACGCTAAAACTCCACCTGCTGCAGTTTTTCCCCGACGTGTAAATCCGCCTGCATTGTGTTTGTGCCAGTTAAAGTCCTTCAGTATCAATAATATGTTGTGTTTTAATGAAAAATGAATGATTAATGTTAAATGAGATGTTTAGATTGTAGTTTCTAGAGAATCATACAGGTCTCAGCACATACAGTCACATACAGAACGCAATCGTGCCCCTCTGAATGTGATCGCGTTGTTTCTCTGTTCTCTGATTTCTTGACCAATTTTCCCATAAAAGAAAAGTTTTGTTAAAGACAAAGATGCCTTGTGTCCTGGAGAAAAACAATCATCCTAAATGAGTGAAAGTCCTGAAATCTCCACCATGTGACGTCACTATGGACAGCATGGTGCTTGTGACAGATTTCTTTGGTCTTCCACATTCGGTCTCATCTTTATATAGAAGTCAGTTCAGATATTCTCAAGAAAACGAGTGCAGGGTGCAGAACGGGAATGACTTCAAAGACTACTAGAAATTATTTTAACTTAAGGAGTTGCTAGACTATGTGCTAACGTGGTGTAAAAAAACATCTGTGCTCGGCCTCTTTAGTGGTGAACAGTCCCAGACTCTCGAGTGTAAGCAAGTGTTCCAGCCCGAACAACACATGGCAAGTAATTATTCACTAATACTACAGTGATTTTCCCATCACACTCACAACAAAAACAACAGATGTTACAGATGTTAATGTTACGTCAATAACACTCGCTTAATATGCCTTCCTTCTTTAATGCTGAAGTTGAGGCACCCCAGTGCTAACATCTAGCTGAACTGGGAACATAGTTATTACTCTACTTCCAATTTATCCCATTAATCAAGTCATTTGTACAAAATTTGATAAATCTGAGTAGACTGCATGTGACGCATTATACACTGTGAGCTGAAATTAACCACTTAAAATTAACTGGTTAATTAACCAAACAAACATACAATTCATTACACTAATTAATTTAATTAAATTGATCAGTGAACCTTACCTGTAACAGTTGTTATGAAATTTATTGTATGAGGAGAGAGTGATTAAACCTCCCCACGCAGCAGAGAGGGAGAAGAAGATCTGAGTGGCAGCATCTTTCCACACCTGACAGAGAGAGAGAGAGAGATGAGTTCATTAATATCATCAATAATATACTCATTTCAGACTCATTCATCGGCAGTAATCTAATGTGCAGCGTGTATAAGGAGAGCACTGAGGATCATCAAGCACCCGAGCCGCAGCCTGTCCACACCCCAGTCAGACGGCACTCCGGTACTCCACATCGTTACACTACACTATCACACACTGCAGGTAACGGACACACTCCACTGCACAAACAACGCAACTCACACAAACGCTGTTTTGCACCTGATACCTTTTTATACTTCCTGCTTAATTTAAACATGTTTTACTTTTCTTGGTGTTTATTCACGGCATTCAGCAGACGCCCTTATCCAGAGCGAGGTACATTTCATCTCATTCTGTCTGAGCAGTTGAGGGTTAAGGGCTCAAGGACCCAACAGTGGCAACTTAGTGGTGCTGGGGTTTGAACTTGAGACCTTCTAATCACTAGTCCAATGCCGTAACCACTGAGCTGCATCGTTTATTTATCTTTTGATTTCTTAGTAACTTTTATAAATCTTACTGCATTGTTGTTATTTTCCCTCTTTTTATACTTAGTAACGGTGTAAAATGTGACATGACAATAAAACTGCTTCTAAATCTGAGTCCATGTCCTGTATGTCCCATGTTTGTCCAAATCATCTGGTTTAAACATTAATAAGGGAATAATGTGCAAATTGTGATATGTTGTGAATTTTGTGTCGCATCTCTTACTTTTGCATCGTTGAGTTTTTCCCATTTGGGTGTAATGAAGTAAAGGATCCCGGAGCCTGCACCAGGCAGCGTCACTCCACGGATCAACAAAATCACCAAAACCACATAAGGAAACGTGGCTGTAAAATACACCACCTGTGAAATAACAAACGTTACACTTGTTCAACAATTTACATTTAGAAATCAAATGAATGAGAAGAGGAAGTGTTTTATGAACCAAATGTATGTAAATGTGACTCCTGTACAACATGTTCAGAAACATTCAGCACTCGACTCATAAATAATGACACACTGCATGCTGGCAATATTCTACCAGACAGAATAACGTGTGCTTTACAGGCTGTCAGTGCTCGTGCTGGCACAACACATCATTCCTTTAGCGCCCACCTAACATCACCCTAAAGAAAATTATATTCCGGAATGTTCTCTTTCCGCAAGACTAATTTAAAACTACATTGTCTCTGTGAATCCAGGAGCTGTTCCAGGGACTCGGGACACACGCTGGAGGTGGGGACACATCCTGAATGGTGTGCCAATCCACTGTCGGGCACAATGCACACACACACACACACACACACACACACACACACACACACACACACACACACACACACACTTATTCATCCTTAGGGTAATTTGTCATAGCCAGTCCACCTCCTGGCATGTTTTGGGAGGAATAAACTCCAGGACCTGAAGTGAACTCATACAGACACTGATAGATCACACACACACACACACACACACACACACACACACCACACACACACACACACACACACACACACACACCACACACACACACACACACACACACACACCACACACACACACACACACACACACACACACACACACACACACACACACCACACACACACACACACACACACACACACACACACACACACACACACACACACGCGAGCGCGGGCAAGCTGGAGCAACCATTTAGATCAGTTTGGACAAAAAAGATATAAAGCCTCTTTATTCACCAGCAAATTACAACAGAAAAACAATAAATAAGCAGCAGAGTCTTCATGTGGTGGCTGAAGTGCCGAGAGCAGAGCATCAGCACTTTATATCCTGATGTTCACAGATGGCCAAGAGCATAAGAAAGGAGGGAGAGTAAAAGTTTTTATGTTGTTGGTCAACATAAAAAAGAGAGAAAATCTCCTCCGAACAGGAAGTAGCTGTTCAATAACACTGGAATAACAAATTCATACAAATCTGGTGCAAAGTCAGTGATTTTATGCTACACCGCTGCACTAGTCGGTGTGTGGAACATGGCATGTCTCTGTAGCCGTGTCTCTAACCTTTCTAACTAGTGTGAAATTTCCCAAAAGAAAAAGAAAAAACTCTCCTACTTGGGTTGAGATTTTTATATATTACTATTTTAAATTGTATTTTATTTGATTAAAACTGAAAATCTGTAATTTTGTGAATTTTACATTCTTTTCTTACTGCAGTTTTACACATCTTCTTACTGTATACTATTTCATCTTTCCTTTTAAGGTCTCGATCAGCTGTTTAAGCGTTTCACTGCAGATCACATTGTGCATTGTTGCCTATTTCGACTGTAGGAATTATTCATTATTCACTGCATTGACACCTAATGGGCACAGAGGGGCAGTATACACATACAACCCTGGCACACTGCTACTCTCACAGCAATGAAGACTGCCTGTAAAGAGAAAGTAATGAATTGGAAATAAAGGCCGATGGTAGTTTTAAAGAGAATTCATTAGCTTGCGGTGTTACCTTGCCTGATGACTTGATTCCTTTAGCCAGGGAAGCATAAACAATGAGCCATGCCAGAAAGAGGCAAGCGGCCAGGGGCCAGCGGATATCTCCTGGGTACTCAATCCCTTTGGAAATGTGCAACACATTATATCTAATAAGAGAAGAAAAAAGAATCGAAGACAATTTCAGCACACTCTCTCTTTTTTTCAGAAACTCACAATTTTGAGAAATCACTACTACCATTAAATTTCGTTTAAACATGAGAACTTTTGGAACGTTTTTAAACATTTTAAAATATAAAATACTTTAACGATCCCTCACTTGAAGTACTCTTCACTGGGGCTGACATAGGTTCTGTTATCCGTGGTGAGATTGAGCAGCTTGCTTAGACTCCCAGCGGCGTTTGCAGACAAACAAAATGTGCTGTTTTTAATGGAGGTGATGTTTCTGTCTCGAAGGATGCAGGAATCTGATACACAGGAAAAGCAGATATACTGTAGGAAGTGTGAAAAAAGAAATCAAACGCCTGTCACTTTGATATTCGAGGAAAAGATATTGTTCCGCTCTGTTATTTAGGCCACATTTTATTCCGGAGGAGACGAAGCAGGATATAAATCAGTGCACAGGGGGTGTGGGAGGGTGAGGACTCACCACAGCCATGTCTATGACCGTTCCATACTGGACAATACTTCCAGTGGCCTTTCACAATCCACATTTTTAACGGGACCAATAAGTGCTTTTACTCTGAATCTAAAGGCTGGAGCTAAGTGGAAAAGTTATTGCTAAATATAAATCATATTAACAATATGTTTACTAATGATACAACTCGAACTATAAAGTGGCCTTATTACTTACACACTTGGAGTTGTGAGTCCTTCTGTTGGTCTTTTCATTTCTGCTGTTTTGATAAAAGGTTATATTCAACCAAACTAACTAACAAGCTAACAGCGGCTATCAAGTAATAAGTGAATCATTTCAACTGCTCCACAAAAGGATGCTACTTTCAGTCCATAGAAATCATCCTCACCTAGTGTAGTGAGGCGTTCAGCGAAATTCTTCAGGAAATGGAGCAAAACCTCCAGGAACACTAGTTTAGCAGCTTATTAAAATGTCTCACCCCATGGCTTTACTGATCTACATTTACCCAGAATATCAGATCAACACATCACTACAGTATAATATTTAACAATGCTTTAGCAAATAAATAAATAAATAAATAAATAAACAAACACAGTCAGATTATAAATATTAAATGATCATATATCAATTACAAATAAAAGTTTTAATGGCAGACAGAATATATAGAAAATATCCTGAATGACCTCTCACACTGTGTAAAAGTGTGTGATTATCACCAGAACCTTTGTTTTTATACTAAATACTGTTTTATCGTTTTTTGACCGTGTTTTAGACCAAATAAATATTATTAAAAACGATATTATCAGCATAAAAAAAACAGATTATTCCACATTTTCAAATGTAAGTCACTGTATCACTGCTCGATGGGTTCCTATTGCCGTCGATAGTCAACTTATAATCTGTGAGCTTTAAAATAACGAATGTAATTATTAACCCCAAAAACATCGAAACACGAAGTAAAGCTGCAAAGTAAGCGGGTTTAGGTGCAATTCTCCAGGTGGACAACAGATGTCGCTGTTTATGAGATGCGTTTTCCAAATGACCGCTAGAGGGCGTGTGACTCTCACTGCAGCATTTTCTGTCCAGTAAGCAGCTTTTATTGCTGAATCCACTAAAAACATCAAACTCGCTCTTTTACTTCATAGCTCATTTAGTTACTATTATATTGTCTTATTTATTAATAATTTCTGCATTTTGTTTTTGTGTTTTTCTACAGTTGTGGGCAAAATTTTTGAGAATGACACCGATATTAATTTTCACAAAATCTGCTGTTTCAGTGTTTTAGATCTTTTTCTCAGATGTTACTCTGGTATAGTGAAGTATAATTACACACATTTCATGAGTGTCAAAGGCTTTTATTGGTAATTACATTTATGTAATTGTACATTATGTTTATGCAAAGAGTTAATATTTGCAGTGTTTGCAGACAACCTTTTTCTAGACACCATTCACTCTGGCACGCTGTCAATCAAGTTCTGGGCCACACCCTGATTGAAGGCGGAGCACAACAATGCTGGGAGTTTGTCTGAATTTGTGGCTATTTGTTTGTCCTACCAGCCCTTAAGGATAGACCACAAGTTCTCATTAATGTCTGCGGAGTTTCCTGGCCAAGGACCCATTTTTGCCTTACAGCGAGGAGCTCCATCATTGTTCAGGGTGTTGAGGGTGTTGAGGGTGTTGAGGGTGGAGACATAAAAAATCGTTTATTAGCCCTTTGTTACTCAAAGCTGTCCACTCTCTGTGTCTGTGTATGTCCAAAACAAGCTTAAATAGATTATTAAAACAACAATCAACAAATTCTGCTGTTATGGATATGTAATGAATTGGAGTGATAGAGGAAAGATAGAGAGAGAGAAAGAGAGGATGTAAACAAAATGAATATTGGAATGGACAAGACAATACACTCTGTTAAGCAGAAAAGGATATGCATTAATTAAACTGCATTTATTGTATTGTTTCACATAGACAGACAGATAGACAGACAGATAGATAGATAGACAGATAGACAGACAGATAGACAGACAGATAGATAGACAGACAGATAAACAGACCGTTGGTCCTTACCTAACTGCAGCATGTCTTTGTCTTTGCACTCAGCTGTGTTCCATTCATTTGTACAGTAAGTCCATGGCAATAAGCCCTTCAACGAAGTGAACGAAGCGAACAGGTAGTACAGTGTCCAGCACATTATTATATTATAGTATATGGCTATCAAGACTGATATAATCAACATGGCAATCCCGCAACCTAAAATAAATAAACGAGATAAGATACAGCACATTACTGACCAACAGGCAAACACATCACGGACTGAGACATGAAACTGATGCATAGTATTTATGTTAGCAACATGACCATCTCAGTGATGATGTACTGTGATGATCTACATTAGAATCTTGTGAGTTCCTAACTGTCATATACAGTAAATACTGTAAGAGTAAATTAAAGACATTAACGCTAATGTAAAGGTGAGTGCAGTGGCACTCGGAGCAAACGTTTGTATAGGAGGTTACTATTGAACTGCTGTTATGTTTAGTAGTGATGTTTGACCAGCTGTGTAGAAAACATAATGGTTATTAAATACTCTGAGCAAAGATTAAAGAAACTAAAGTAAAAAAAAAAAAAAACTAAGATATAATATTGGGCAGGCGGGGGGGGGGGGGGGTCGAAAATATTTGACCTTAAAAACGTGAAAATTAAAGAATGAATGCAAAGTTTAAATGTGGAAATGTGAGCTTAAAGTTAAGTTTAAAGTTGTAAGTTTACCTTGTAAAGCTGGAATAGCCTTCCATACAGAAACTGGTCCTTGACTGGCAAACTGGCCCAAAGAAACTTCCAGAAGGAAGATGGGAATTCCAGCAAGACCCAGCATGATCAAGTATGGAATCAAAAATGCACCTGCAAACCGAAGGCAAACACACACACACACATGTAGACACAGTTGAACTGATATATCTATGTTCACACAAGCGATTATGAAAAGGTGATATTAATAATAACGACAGTATATTATTACTAAATAATCATATAATAAAAGTTAAATAATTACTCAATATAGCAACTAATACTGTATGCCAAAGGTGATTCAGCTGCAGACACATTGAGGGGAAAGACACCTTCACACAAAACCCCCAAGAACTGGTCAGGTGAGATACGTTTATAGACTCTTAAACCAAGCTGGACTCTTTTATATATATATATATTAAATAAATCTAATATATAATCAAAAAAAAATATATATATATATATATAACTCTCTCTCTCTCTCTCTCTCTCTCTCTCTCTCTATCTCATATATATACACACTTACCTGAAGGTTTATTAGGAACAGGATACTAATACAGTGTTTGACCCCCTTTCGCCTTCAGAACTGCCTTAATTCTACGTGGCATTGATTCAACAAGGTGCTGAAAGCTTTCTTTAGAAACGTTGGCCCATATTGATAGGAGAGCATCTTGTAGTTGATGGAGATTTGTGGGATGCACATCCAGGGCACGAAGCTCCCTTTCCACCACATCGAGATTTGAGCTTTGTGACATGGTGCATTATCCTGCTGGAAGCAGCCATCAGAGGATGGGGACATGGTGGTCATAAAGGGATGGACATGGTCAGAAACAATGCTCAGGTAGGCCGTGGCATTTAAACGATGCCCAATTGGCACTAAGGGGCCTAAAGTGTGCCAAGAAAAGATCCCCCACACCATTACACCACCAGCACCAGCAGCCTGCACAGTGGTAACAAGGCATGATGGATCCATGTTCTCATTCTGTTTACGCCAAATTCTGACTCTACCATTCAAATGTCTCAACAAATCCAGACTCATCAGACCAGGCAACATTTTTCCAGTCTTCAACTGTCCAATTTTGATGAGCTCGTGCAAATTGTAGCCTCTTTTTCCTATTTGTAGTGGAGATGAGTGGAACCCGGTGGGGTCTTCTGCTGTTGTAGCCCATCCGCCTCAAGGTTGTGCGTGTTGTGGCTTCACAAATGCTTTGCTGCAGATCTCGGTTGTAACGAGGGGTTATTTCAGTTAAAGTTGCTCTTCTATCAGCTTGAATCAGTCGCCCATCCTCCTCTGACCTCTAGCATCAACAAGGCATTTTCGCCCACAGGACTGCAGCATACTGGATGTTTTTTTTCTTTTCACACCAGTCTTTGTAAACCCTAGAAATGGTTGTGCGTGAAAATCCCAGTAACTGAGCAGATTGTGAAATACTCAGACCGGCCCGTCTGGCACTAACAACCATGTCACGCTCAGAATTGCTTAAATCACCTTTCTGTCCCATTCTGCCATTCAGTTTGGGGTTCAGGAGATTGTCTTGACACCCCTAAATGCACTGAAGCAACTGCCTTGTGATTGGTTGATTAGATAATTGCATTAATGAGAAATTGAACAGGTGTTCCTAATAATCCTTTAGGTGAGTGTGTATATATATATAGAGAGAGAGAGAGAGAGAGAGAGTCTAATATATTAACAATAATAATCTCATAATTATTAAATGAATGATCAGGAATGAACAACATTATCTTGTCAATTAAATAGAGATTCATAAGATTTTTTAATATGTACAGTAAGTTTAGAGACATTCACATAAACACAATAAATATGGGCCTGCTTATGTTTATGCATAGAACTCTTACTTTACGCACTATTATGTTATGTATAGCTATATTTTATTTATACTGTAGCTGATGATTTTTTTTTGTTTTGTTGCATATTGTTTCACGTTTAGTTTCTCTCACCTCCTCCATTTTGAAATGCGAGATAGGGAAACCTCCACACGTTTCCCAAACCCACGGCATATCCAACCATCGAGAGGATAAAGTCCAGCTTATTAGACCAGTTTCCTCTCGCTTTATTCTCGTCACCTTCTTCATCATCTTCTTGCTCCTCCTGGAAGGAAAACAGAGCTTTTTTAAAGCAATGAATCTGTGACTGTCGACAGTGAAACAGGTTTATTCTGATCCACATGAGGGCTTACTAAATGCTTTTATATGGAGCAAAATGATGTAGATCACTACATCACTGTACTATGATCTTCACAGTCACTCAATCCAAACATAACTGAGCCATGTGTTAGCATTTCTCATCATTCATTTTTTCGTTCATTCATTCGTAACTGCTTTTTCCCTGCCAGGGTCATGGTGGCTCTGGAAGCCAAACCCAGAAACAATATGCATGAAGTTGGAATTACACCTTGAATCAGACACCAGTCCATCAGAGGGAACCATACACACAATCCACATCCTGAAATGTTTTTGAACCCAAACCCATGTGGAGACAAGCAGGACAAGTTCAGGTCTGAGAGACGGCTGCGCCACCTTGCTGTCATCATCATAATTCTCTAACATTCTCACAAACTCAAGAGAAAATTTCATCAAATTCCAGAAAAATGTGGAAAGTTGTGTTTATCTTCAAGACTATCTTCTGCAAGAAATTGTAAAACAAACAGAAAAAAAGATCCTTCTCTTAGTAAAAGGTCATGGTTAATCACACACGTTATCTCAAAATGAGAGACTCGAATGGGCGCTCGGAAAATACCTGGAATGACCAGCATTCAGTGAGAGAGTTTCAATCTGGTCACAATATGTTATGTATCATTGTGCCAGCAGATTGAGCCACGATCCACAGTGGTAATAAGATTGGGTTCACAAACATACGAGGCCTGTCATTCAAGCAAGTTTTTAAAGGGCAAATATCAATCTGGCAACCTTATGAAAGCCTGGAAGGACTTTGAGAGGAACATGGAGGCCAGATCAGGGACCAACAACAGTAAGTAAGCTGGAGTAAAAAAATAAAAAAAACTGATGTTAAACGCAGGTTTCAAGATGTACCATGAGAAACAACCCTAATGCAGCAAGCAATCTTTAGACAATAATCAGCATCCAGTGCACCAGCTCTGATGTAAAGTAGCAGAAATGTTAGTTTTAAAGGATCTCTGCAAACATTAGCAAAAGGTTCTTTTTTATAAACCACAATGAAATTAAAATGAACAGATAGAAACAATGAAAGTAAAGTAAAACCTGGAGCATTGTTGGGGTTATATATAAGTCATCCGTCACAATGTTTAATAGGTGGGCCACTGCACATGTAATGGAGTCCAGGAGCATGGTAAAGGTCTGAATGGGTGACCCTACAGTGAAAGGGTCCAGTGGGCCTGCGATGCTCTGTGACACATTATTCTGCCGTTGTTTTGTCCAGTCGTCCACTTAGAGACGAGATGCTCCATCAGGCAATGCAAATACAGCATATTCTGACTGAACACCTTTAATCCTACGTCAAAACGTTTATATCCCGGTCTTCACCAACCTCATCCACATGGTACAAAGCCATTAATAGAATTTTACCACAACAACACAAGCGGGGAAAAAAAAAAACTTGAGTCAGGCCAGAAATAATTAGACACACACTGACTAAAGACCAGCTGAATAAAGCACACAAAGTGAGAAAACAAGCAGATCCATGAAATGAATGAATAGATACCGCAGGAGAAACAGAAACAGACCTCACACCAGCAGAACTCACTTTATGTACCAACAGACACAAACACGTTATCAGAAATCTTGTGAAAGTTTTAAGAATCACAGATGAATACGCAGCATGTTATTTGATTATTTTCATGACTCACTCGTTTGTGATTCATTTATCACAACTACAAATCACATCACTGCAAATCAAACACTGCAAATCATACCCTGCTGTTGGTGTGTTTGTGTGCACAATGAGTGTGTGTACAGCACAAGTGTTTTTTTTTTCCTCTGTGAAAAGACAATAGTAATTATACTGCAGTGTCACACAAGCACCGTCACAACTGGTTGGCTCCGTCCCAAACCGCAGTGCACTAAACTGCAGCACTGTAATTTAGTGTTGAGCCCGCAGTGCAGTGTTAAGGCTGCTGTACACAAGTACCGTGCATTATAAAGCATGCAGTGCTGTTACAGGACGGTTACAGTACAGTAGAGTGTTTCAGCTTCGGCTTAGTAACACAGTGTTAGCAGTGTTCCACAGAGATGCGGTACAATGATGCAGTAATTAAGTGCAGTGTTGAAGCTTTGGTAGTTCTGTATAAAAGCTGCAGTATATTAATGTAGTGATAAACCTATTGCAGTGTGTTGTGTTACTGAGCCATGGTCCAACACTGCCATGTTAAACCTGCAGTACAGAGGTACAGTAGTGAATTGTTCAGACTTACAGTTGTGCAGTGTTGAGGCTGCAGTACTGAGGTTATAGTACTGTACATCACTGCAGTATTAAAGCTGCAGTGCATTTATACAGTATTAAAGCTGCAGTGCATTTATACAGTATTAAAGCTGCAGTGCATTTATACAGTATTAAAGCTGCAGTGCATTTATACAGTATTAAAGCTGCAGTGCATTTATACAGTATTAAAGCTGCAGTGCATTTATACAGTATTAAAGCTGCAGTGCATTTATACAGTATTAAAGCTGCAGTGCATTTATACAGTATTAAAGCTGCAGTGCATTTATACAGTATTAAAGCTGCAGTGCATTTATACAGTATTAAAGCTGTAGTACAGCAGTGCAGAGTTAAGAACACTGGGTTATATGTGTTGCCATAAACTGCCCCCAAGGGACCACTGTGCTAGCAAATGTATTACAAAACTATTGCCCAGATATTCAAGAATCATAATTCCCCAAGGCCACACACACACCTTCCAGGGCTTTCCTCTGACATAATTATTAATGCAGATAATTAAAGCTATGTTCCACCTTGATCTAACCCTAACCTTAACCGCAGGACACAAAAGGAAACCTATATAAAATAAAATTACTAAGTCCTACAGGGCTAGGGGAAAAAAGAAAACACCAAGCATACATGTTAGGTTTAATGTATGATGTGTAAAATCTCAAAAATAGAGACCCAGCTTCAGGGTGATGCAGAGAAACGTAAAGGGTTTAAGACTGCAGGTGCTAATTTATCACTGTGAGCTTTGACTCAGTGCAGGCAAAATGAATGAAAGACTCTGTGTTCTTTTAACATTTAAAATGTGTTTGAATTAAGACCCTATGTGTACATTCTGGATAAAATTAACATTTCACATCGTCCTGTAAAGGAGAGATTTTTCTGTACATGTGCTGAGCTCAGCAGAAATCAATAAAATGCCAGATTAAAAATTTTACTAATTCAACAATTAACACCGCAGTTAATTCCTCCTCTGAACGTGGTATTAGTCTGTGCTATAGGTGTTAATTCAATACTGCACACAACGATTTCTGTACATTAAGACCTTTTTCCTTCTCTCTCTCTCTCTCCCTTTAGTACATATGCTGACTTCAGCAATATAGAAATGATTGCAGCAATAGTGTTATGACCTTAACAATGTACCACTGTACACGTTAATTTGTTAACGTAATTGTTCAAATTCACCCCAGGGCATTTCCTGTTTTTTGCGAATAAACACTCTCTGGGATTTTTTGTTTCCCCTGATGCTGAGCTCAGCAGTGATGAACAGACTGCAGGTGTAACTGAGCGCTCTAACACTAAGAAGAAAGGTAAAGCACCACTGTAGGTGGTAATTTGCAACTCGATTATAATTTTAAAAGGCATATTTACTGTACATTCCTGTCAGTAGGGCTCCACACAAAGCTGAGAATTTTCTCCTAAAGTGCTGACCTCAGCAGTACATGTCACACTGGACATGTATATTGTAACCACATATAATAGCTTGTGTTGACTCAGTTCTGTAGGCAATTACTTACAAATTTAGTTTTTTTTTTTTTACTCTTAAATTTACACAAAATGTATCCCTGTTTCTGCATGTGCTTATGATCTCACATGCTGATCTCATCATTTTGTTTGAAGTATTCATTAATTAAATATTGTAATGTTATTTTTTCCTTCAACACTTCATGTGTAAAAGTGAGACTGCAGGTTATTTTCCTCTGCACACAGCTGACATTATCTCTCCATCTTTTTGTTCCTATTCAGATCTAACAGCCCTGCACACATGCTGAGCTCAGCACTCCAGAACACATTGCCAGGTGAAGCTAACTTTCCTAATTCTGTGTTAATTCTACTCTATGAGTGTTTATTCTGTGTATTAAGATCTACATTACACAGCCCTTAGTTTGGTGAAGAAAAAATCGTCCTGATGAGCAGACTGCAGGTGGGGCTGCCCACACCTCAGCACTGCGGGTCTTAGGGTAAGTGTCACATCCATCCATCCATCCTCTTTTTTTTTTGACTCATGCTGATGTGAACACTGTTGGTATTACTGTGTTAATTCCACATTGCATGGTTTGTTTGTCAGGCTGATCTCACCCCAGCAGTACAGAACAGATTGTCAGGTGTAGTTTTACCACCTCTAATGCCCCTAAAGCTTTGTTCTCGCCCTACATGCTTTTAGCCCAGCCCTCTCCCCAAGAGGTTAATTCGGGTTTAATTGTCCATAAATGCCTCTCTTTTGAGTAACAAAAAGTGAATTTGACATCCACTTACCCGGTTGAGCTGAACAGACGCAGTGCCATCTGTGCCCAGAACCACCATTGCCCCCTGTTTCGTGGAGGAGGGGCAGTTATTCTGCGACATGGCTTTATCCGTTTGGGGTAAAAACTGCCCGGAGGCATCCTTATGAGGGTCAGGAGCCGGAGGAGCCGGAGGAGGAGGAGCGGGGGCCCCGCTCGGAAACGTTCCGTACACTTTGGTGGAATCCGTTTCTCCGGATTTCTTCTCCGCGGGGCAGAAGGTTTTGCGCTCGGTGACATCAGGGGGCAACTGAACCGCGTCCCCCGGAGCACGAGGGGCAACTCCGACCGCGCCCTCGTGCTGCTGCCTCTGCATGTCGGAGAAATCCTGCAAAAGCGACAAGCGCAAATACTCCGTTAATGACAGGGCTGAGTGTGTGTGTGTGTGAGTGTGTGTGTGTGTGTGAGTGTGTGTGTGTGTGTGTGTGTGCGCGCGCTCAGAGAATTCACGTAGACTTTGTTCAGAGACTAAATAATTTTTACTGAAATTCCATAATAATAATAATAATAATAATAATAATAATGCAATCGAATTTTTGTTTAAATTATTACAAAAATATTTTTATTCACATTTATAGATGTTTTTTAGCTTATGCCTTATTATCTCCACCAGGCTTCCCTGCAGTTTGCTCTGCGTGATATTATACATTTACAAATATATTGTTTGCAATCGTAATAAATACTCCTGCAGAATATTAAGAAGAATATATTCCCTCGGCTGTAGGGCAGATTTTTTCTTAATAGAAAGAAATTTTCTTAATACATAGATATATATACTGTGTGTCTGTATATGTCAATCGTTTGCGATATTTTAGCTCGTTTTCTGAGCACGTGCTCCTCTCGCTTCTCGTTTTTTTACCCCTCAGCGAAAGATGCTTTAATTTTCCGCCCCATTTGCCCCGCTGTCACTCAGCGCGCGCTGCGTTTTATGGGCAGCACAGGAGCGCGAGCGCGCGAGGATCGGGGGTTCTCCTCACATCCCCCACCCGCCCGCCCGCCCCCCCATCGGCATTAATGCACCACGAAACAAACAAACAAAAAAAGAAATAAAAAAAGAGAAAATATAATAATAATAATAATAATAATAATAATAATAATAATAATAATAATAATTACAAGACCAGGAGGCCGAACCGGATCGCATCATAATGCAGGCGGATTTTAAACTTTCCTTAGAAGGTATCTGGCATTCAGCTGAACTTCTGTTAAATAATTACAGCAAAAATAATAATAATAATAATAAATACACACACTTACACAACGAAAAAACATGCATTTGACTGTTTTGTATCGAAAGAAAACCTAAGAGTAAATATTTCTGATGAAAAGCAGAAAGAAAATGTTAGTTCATCAAAAGCTGGAGGGAAAAGTAATAAAATGTACCTTTAAGTTTTAAAATGAATTTGGAATGTTTAACGAAATAAATGCACTACAATAAATAACAGCAGAATGCCAAGAGCAGGACGAAACATAAGAAACCAGCGCTGTACTTACCATGTGCGCACCAGTGCAGGAGGAATGCGGACACGGAGAGAGAGAGAGAGAGAGAGAGAGAGAGAGAGAGAGAGAGAGGGAGGATAAAAATAAATAAATAATAAAGGCCGGCCGGATGGGGAGCAGCAGCGCGCGGGCGGGCAGGCAGGAGTGGATTTGGTTTGTGCAAAGTGTGCAAAGCTTTCTATAAGTGTGTGGGTTTGCGTCAGTGCACAGCAAGGTGCCCTTCACCTCGTCACACATTTCCTTCAGCACGAAGTTAAAGATAAATCATCAGCCCTCACGTGCAGTGCGTGGTTTTATTTTAGAGGGGAGTAGTAACTTTTAGAACTGGACTTTTTTTGACAGTTTGTTGACAAATAAACCGTTTAAATATTATTTATTTATATAACCGTTTATCTATTCCTTTATTGCTTTTAATTTAAGTCCTTGGTGTATCCTTTATGTGAAGGATGTGATGAAACGTGGAAAGCAGGTATGAAACCATGTGAGCATTAAAACAGACCCCTGCATTGCGCCCGTGCCCATGCCCATCATGCCAGCTGATTAAACCCACACAGTGCCACACAGACACGTTTATCAGTGCTGATTTGTTTTGTGTGTCACTTCCGGGTCTCGATAGTGTCACTGGCTTTTGCAGAACCCTTTTATAAACTTCCATCTAGTGCACTTTCTTTGTTTTCGCTCCACACTCATTTACCTTTATCACCCGACTGGAGTGCACCTTTAAACCTCGCTTAGGGATATACTTGGATCTCGGGGACATAAATACCCTGAGGGGGTGTTAGAGTGTGTGTAGGGCATTCTTTCCGCTTCACCACAGTATTAAGTATTAAATAGAAAATAGGTGACGAACTGGATGTCTGGTGCATCACTGACAGCAATGCAGCATCGTAATATTAACTTTTTTTTTATCTGCACGCTTCCACAGGCCTTTAGCTGACCAGGTTATTTTGGGGACTACAGCTGCAGTTCCAGTACGGGTGTGTAATCTTTTAGTACCTTATTCGTTATAATAAAACACGCACTCGATTTATTTTTAAATCTCAGTGAGCCAGGTGTAGACATAAAGCCTATCCTCTGCATTGCGCATACACCTGTCCATCAAACACACGCCTGAGAGAGGGAACTGCACAAGACCACATATAACACGATCCCATGTACAACGCCTCACAAATCTCACTCACCATTCTCTAATTACACACATCTGCTGTAGGTGTGAGGGTGTGCAGGTGACACATTTATAACTTTGATATTAAAAAAAAAAAAAAATAATAATAATAATAATAATAATAATAATAATAATAATGCATCGATTTTCTCTGATAGCTACTTACATTAATACATTGCAAACGCATGAATAATAATAATAATAATAATAATAATAATAATAATAATAATAATAATAGCTGTGCGTTATGTCCAAACCATTTAAAACAATGTAATTTTGCATTAAGAAAATATTATTATTATAGACTATATTAATATATAGTAAAATATTACAAGGCGACATATTTAAGGGTGTACGAATAATAATTCGTTAATAAAACTGAATTACAGTAGGTTAAAATTAAAGCGGGCATGAAATATATTCATGTATATTTGAATCACATGAAAAAAACAATTAACCCTACTAATAGGTTTTATTTTTTCATTTTTATTTACCATTTTTAACCAGTACAATTTTCAAAATGTGTCCTTTCCGCATGATATACAGTAGGTGATATTTTATCCCCATGATAAATACTGTTACTGTGTAATACTATGATTATACTTTGTATTAAAACATATTAATATGATTATATTAATTCTGATTTAAAAACTGCTGTTTGATGTAAATGTCACACCACACCGTCTCTTTTGATTATGGCTAAAGATGATGGAAAGAGAGTCGTGAAGTTACTGCATTGTGTCTGTTTTATAAACCCCCAGGCCAGTAACCCCGCCCCTTTTCACTGTATATTAGAAACTAAGCATGGGGGTGTAAAGTGGGATCCGCTGGACATCACGTGTGCACGTAACAATCCCGCATCACTGTAAACTTCCTTTATCCTCTGTGCGTCATCCTGTGCGTTATTCAGCCGTGTGTGTGTGTGTGTGTGTGTGTGTGTGTGTGTGAGAGAGATCCTGCTCCAGTCCCCCTCCCCGAACCGCGGGGTGTGTAGGCTCTAGGTGCTTTAGTGCACTGCGTCTAAACTTATGTGTGGGTCTATTTTCCCATCTGTGTGTCTCAGGACTGGATTGGTCATACAACCGCCTGTGTGGGTTTTGGGTCTATTGCGGCATTGTGTGTTAGTGCTTTATTACGTGTGTGTGTGTGTGTGTGTGTGTGTGTGTGGTGAGGGTGATAATCACTCAGGCAGTACATGTCGTAAATCAGAGATAAAGCCACTCCGCCTTTAATTACACTGTCAACACAGAATAACCGTAATTGATTTCTGCTTCTCATCCCTCCATCCGTCCCCGTAGTCATGCTTCTAATCCCCCTATATTCATCCCTCCACTCATTCCTTTAACACTACCACTATGTATTTTTCCCATTTACTCATTCCCCAAACTGTGTTGCTCTTCATCCAGGAATGTATGTATGTATCTATATATGTATGTATAAATAATAAATAAAATAACAAACAATGTTGTGTTTTTCCACGTTTAATGTGATATAGAAACCAACAATATTCAAATGAGAAATTAATAGAAACATTTCAGTAAACACAAAGAAACAAAAATTCTTTCATCTTCTTTCAACCCATTGATTTTTTGACTGGGATTTGTGCTTTGAGTTAATATTAGTCTAAAAAGTGTGTTTTTTTATCTTTCATTTCATCTGTCTTTACTTTGTAATAACATGATTATACTTTGTATAAGAATTTTATTAATATGATTAGATTAATCACACCACACTGTCTCTGTTGATTCTGGCACAAAATGATGGAAATAGAGTTGAGAGTCATAATACTTAAGATGGCTTCCAAACTAACAATAGATGATTTAATGCATCCAGACCTAATGCCACTTAGCTTCTTGGTCTTCATGGTTATCTAATGTCAGGACGTCAGAACAATCAGAAACAGAAATATAAATTAAGAAATAACATTTAGCCAATACACAAGTGCTGCAAAGTACGAGTCAGTAACTCTGAGCATTTTCTGTCATTTATACTTGGATCGATCCAGGCTTTTGTGCCACACTGGATATTGGTATTTGGAGCTGTCCATCATTCTCTCAACAAAAATCTTAACAAAAGCCCCAAGCCCAGCTGAAAAGGAGCTGGCCCATTACATGATGCTGCTACTGTACCACCGTGAAGCCCAAAGCTTTTTTGTGGTAGGGTGTGAGGTGTGGGAGTAGAATCCTTTGTCCCAATTTTATATCAAACATATTTTTAGGGTTATGCCTTAAATTTCTTTATTGGTCTCAGACACAGGTGTTGCCACTTCTGGGTCCACCTGGAATATTTTTTTGTAGAAGCAAAACTCTTCTATCTAGCTGTCTTAATTCCCAGGCCAGACATTCCTGTCACTCTGTAATGTTGTTGTATGTCTAATGGCAGTCTGTTCTTTGTAGTTACGGTGGTGATCCATTTTCACCACAGTGTTTTATAATACATCAGAATTCTGTACTTTTAGATACCTTTTGACAATGAGATCCCAAACATACATTGTAAGCACTTTGAGGAACTTGACATCAATAGTCAATTTAAACCAAGAAAATGTAGTAAAAAATACTTTAGAAACAGCAGGTCTTTATTTAAGGTTAATCTGAATCATTTAATAAATGCAGGTGTATCATAATTACTTTAAATGAGTTTGAATGTGATTAATTCTGAGCACAGTCACATGCCCTGAATATAAACCAATCAACCAGATTACTGTTTTTCCCCCCCTTTACTTCCCCATTCCCAAAACGTTCTGTTCAATTCTCGTTTGTATTTTGTTAAAAGGTAATATAATAATAAAGGTCTGATGTGATTATTTATTGTTTATTGTAATATAGAGCATCAAAAGTTGCACTGAGTTCAAGTAATACACACAGGAAAACACAACTCTGTCCAAAGTTTCCTGCTATGCTGCAGACATTTATAATCTACAATTTAATAAGAACATTTTATATTAGTCTATAGTTTGAAAGCTGACAGGGGTCAAGGTCAGATTTGTAATCAACGGTTAGAAAAATGAGAGGAGTGTATCACATTTAACAGAGGTGTAAATGCTTCGGGTAGTTTTTGCTCCAGAAAATGCCTAATGCGTCAGGTTTAATGTTTTTAAAAGGAAGCCAGTGAAAATGTTTCAGCCTGTTTGAGTTAAATGATTCTATTAACCTTAGTGATGTGGTTGTATTGGTCTCTACATAACTAGCTAATCAAAATGTCTGTCCTGTCGGTCAATATGCCAATGCTATCAACTGTGTCATGGAAAACTAATTGCTATTACATGCTGCTGGCATTTGAGCTTCCTACTTGTAGTTCAGCAACCACTGTATTAAATAAGAATCCAGGATGATGTCCTCTATTATGCTGGAGAGATATGCTCATCTAACAGGAGTAAATGTCTCTCTAAAGGGATAAGTACTCTATACTTTTATCCCAGGGTTCTTATTTTTGTCTATTTATGTTTCTTTTAAATGAGGCATAATTATTTAATGTGAAGTAAAATGAAGATTGTGAAGCAATCAGTCACTACATCAAGTTTTAGTCTAATTATCACTTCCATCACTTTGACATAATAGTAATTGATAATAATCCTCTGTAAATTACAATATATGGCCAAATATGTATAGTTTCAGATTTCAGATTCCCCGTCGGCGGTGTTGTTATTATAGTAACCTCCACACTTCTGACAGACTTACCATTAGAGTTTAGAGCAGGGGTTTGCCCATACGAGGATCAGTGAGGCTAGACTGATGTCCTGTGAGGAAGCTTTGTGCATAGTTGGCATTCAGTGGAGTTGAGATCAGGGGTGCGTGCAGGACGTTCAAGTTCTTTCACTCCAATCTTAACACATCAAGTCTTAATGGCTGGCTTTGTGGCTTCCACAGGGGCATTCAGAGAACACTGTTGGTCAACCAGTAAGGCAGGCAACTGCATGGGGCACCAGACCAATAGGGGGCTCTTGAGGACTGACAAATGTATTTATTATTTATGAGCTAATGGTGATGACTGCTAGTTGGAGAGGTCACCTGCAATTTATTTCTAGTTTTTTTGTGTAAAGCAAAATTCCAAACTCCAGAGTCGCCTCTGTTATCATTGTCATGCTGGAACAGGTTGGATACTTACTTCCAGGAAACTGACATTGCAATGCCTCAGTATTTAAAGACATAAATAACATCAATTCTATACAATTGTGTGCTGAGATTTGTAAGTAAGTGTTACTTCAGTTCCTTACACACTAGCAGACATGAGCAAGTCAGAGCTAGTTGTGTGACTGTTACTAATTATGTGTCATTACTCAGATCTTGTCTGGAATGTATTGAGATGGTTTGTTAGTGAATGAGCCTTATATATATATGAGCAATAGGATTTTGCAATCCTCAAGATAAAACCACTATATTTGTGTGATTTCTGGTCTATAGTATTAGTACTGCCTTCTGAACAACAAAGGGGAAAAGGTTTAATCCAGAAGCTAATTTAATCAAAGATGGGTGATAATCTAATCTGAAATAAGTCATTGAACACTTTAAGAAAAAAAATCCTTTTGGGGCACGCCAACCCTCATTAAAATGAGATAATAATCTCAGTGATCAGTTGGTCATTAATTACACACTAGGCCAATATAATTCGTCACATTACCTCTTCATTCCTTATGAGATAAGAGGATGATATTGAACAGGCAGTGAGGCACAACAACTAAGCGCAGGCTAACTAATCGCATGGATCCAACATAAATACAAACGTTAAACATTTAAAATAGAGAGAGAAACTTTACCTGTATAACATGATTATGATAGGTGTTGTGTTATAGCGGTATTGATTATGGAATTGTTACTGCGTGATCCTTCACAGAGTCTACAAAGGTCCAGGTGAACTGATGAGGTGCCGATTATGTAGGTACAGAACATTGTACACAAACACTTCTTTAAGTTACAAATCCAAACTATGCAGTAAACCATGATGTATATTTTCCATTGTTTAAGTACGTAAGTTTTCTGCATAATCATCATAATCAGCACCTCCAGGGTTTGTGTTCAATTCCCACCTATGTTCGCCTCATGCTTGGTGGGTTTCCCCCCAGGACTCCGGTTTCCTCCCACAGTCCAAATCCATGCAGATTAGGCTAGTTGGAATTCCCAAATTGCTTGTAGTGTGTGCATATGTTCAGCGTTTACCCTGCGATGGATTGGCACCCTGTCCAGTTCCAGGGTATACCTTGCCTCATGCCCCAAGTCTACTGGTTAGGCTCCAGGCCCCCCACGACCCTGTATACAGGATAAAGCAGTATAAACAATGAGTGAGTGAGTGAGTGAGTGTCAGGATTTATTATGTCCAGATTTCTCCAGGGAAAAAAGTCTATATACTTACACTTAATTAGTAACATCTGCACATGCATCCAGTTATCTAATCAATGACTCAATGACAGAAAATCAAGGTTCAAATTACAAAAACTTTCACATCCAAATAAAGAAAAAGTGCAAGTAAGTGTATTCACAAAGCTTCTTAGAATTCTCTCAGAGCGCTCCTATCGTAGCCTAAAAAGTCCTAGCTGGGAGTCTTAGACTAAAAGTGAATTAGAAAACTTCATAGAGCAACTCTGAGAGAGGAAAGTACAAAAACCATTATCTCAGTCAGGGGGTGTGGTTGACCCCGTTGCTAGGGATGATGCAGCAATTCAAGGACTGTGATTGGTGGATAAAAAAAATAACCTCTGAGCTGTGTAAAGGTCTTGAAATGTGCTCTTCGTGACAATAGAATATATGATAATAGAATAGGATAATAGACAGTGAAATCATAAATCATGTTTGTAAATAAAGAAATTGTTTAATCATGAATGCAGGCTACTTTATGCAAAGTTTCTGTTATAGGCTAAATATCTTAAAGTTCGTTAAAACAGCCAAATTTTGAAAATGTGTCTTCTTTTGAAGCAACCAATTTCCACGCAGTAGTTACTATATTTAAGTTCTTACATTTATTTACCGTACTGATTTTATTACTTGTGATCCATTTCAGATTGATGGGAGCAAAATGGCTCAGCTTTTACCAGTTTACATGATTGCAGGACAATTTATTCAAGTTGCACTTTTGGATGGTAAAAAGTGCGGAGTCAACAATTCAAGAGAGATGCAAGGAAAACAACAACAAAACCAAACTGGACAGAAGAGCAGCGTTTACTTTTAGCTTTATGTTCAGTGTTTGGAGAATATTCCTTCTTTCCCCATTTCGACCTCTGCTATAGAAACTCCTAAGCCTCTTAAAAGTCCTCCTCTCTACTCTTAACAATTTTTACCTTAGGTGATGTTTTTAGGGATAAGATGTTTCATGAATAATTTTTATCTTTACTAAGATTTAGTCCTAAATTTAAGGGGCAATTCTAAGAAAATGTCATAATTCTAAGAAGCTTCTTAGAATTTCATCACTAGGAGCATTAGGCTTAAGAAGCTTTGTGAATATGCACCCAGGTTCTTGGTATCCTGGGACCTGCAAAGACGTTTTCCTACGATCGCTTTATCACATGTTAAAGGAGATCAGAATAAGTTCATGCATTAACTTGCAGTGCCAGCATCGCCTGTATATATGCATATATATCTCAACACTTTACACACAAAAAGATTCATATACTGTGATGAACACAGACTCTACAGCAACGCACTGTCACCACTACCAAGTTGAAGTGATAGCAAATGGGAAGAATATTATAAAATAAGTGTATTTTATTTGACATTATAAGACTCCCCTGGTACAGTACATTGGACATTTATCATTCCAGCTCTAACAGACACTGAATATAAAAATAAACAGCAGGTGAGATGTTTGTGTGAAAAACATTTTAATAAGCACCTCAAATGCTGCAGTTATCATTATTGTAGAATTTATTTTTTTCTATCTATTATGTGGTTTGACAATGAGTTTTAGCATCAGCAGTGCTGATCAGTGAAGTATAAATCTAACATCAGCACTTTCTAGTGCAGCAGCTGAATTTTAAACAGATGGAGAAAGATGGCCTAAAGACAATTGGACAGTCATATATTATATTCTAATGTCTCAGGAGAAGTGGTCTGAATGGCCTTCGCTCTACAGAACAAAACTCGATCAGTCATGACACAAAAAAGGAGTCATTAGAACAATGGAAAGAGAAGCCCATCTAAACTCTACAATGAAACACAACAAGACCAAATTCTTTGCCAGAGTTTTATTACAGATTAAAAGAATTCTGTATCAGTTGTTTTCTGCAAAGCTGTTTGGCCCCATGATGAAAACCGTCAGTGTTACGGAGTTTTACTGCACACAGTACGTCTGCTTCAGATCAGCAAGTTTTAGCGTAACGATTAACGCTCGTGGGTCCTTACGGTTTTTACAGACTGTTATTCGCCCTGGCAGCTCGTCACCTGGATATCAGAAGGGCAGAGTAAGAACACGGAGAGACAGATTAAGCAAGTCCAGAATTATGCAATATGAGCTCAATCAATCAATCGATATCATTTCTGCTGTATGTACATCTACAAGAGAAAATTCTGAGAAAATGAAGAATATTAATAATTCAACATTAGTATCAATAAAAAAACGAACAAATATTCTTTATTTAAGATGATATACAGTTATATCCATAAGTAATAGACAATGTTTTTCACTTTTTGCTCTGTATACCAGTCTAGTCTGGACTTTCAGATTTAATTCAAGGGGTTTGACACAAATATTGCTTAGGAACTGTTAGCCTTTGTTTTTACAGTCCCTTCATTCTCACAGTCTCAACAGATATTAAAAACAATCTAATCGTAAGTATTAGCTGTAATACATGGAGGTGAATCCTTTACAGTCAGTAACTGGAGCCCAGGGACATCAGCACACGCAGAGGTTCCTCCTTGAGCTACTTTCAGGCCTTCACTGTTCATCTGCTGCTTGTTTGTGGCTATTTCTGCCTTCTGTTTTGTCATCAGTAAGTGAAATGCATCTTAGTTGGGTTGAGTTCAGATGACCTTGGCCTCTCAATCTCTCCTTATCCCCCCTCTCTCCCTCTCTCCCTTCAAGCTACAACATGCCACTCCAGTGATCCTGACATGATCCTGGCCTACTTCTGGTTGGAGTTCTGGGCACATGGAGACCACTCACTGCGGCTGAGGACGGCCCCACATGGTTTACTTAAAGATGTGATAACTGAGAACAGTTACAGTACACGGAATGTTCATGAAGATTGCTTTGAGTAGTTTTGGAGTAGTTTTAGGATTGAAATTGACAAACAATAAAAGCGCTATTCAAGTAAGATGAACTGAATGACATTTAGGAGAAGTCATTTTCTTTGCCTTGGGTTGCTTTCGCACTATGTTCTGGGTCGTTATCCATCTGTACTGCAAAGTTCTGCTTTATACTGTTGTTGAGGTTTTTAAGTAAAGTCTTTCTGTTTTTTTCAGTGTTAGCATTAGCTTACATCTTGAGGCATTATATTTAAAGGCATTTCTTGTGTCAGACTTTGACAATGAAACTCCTCAGGGTGTTCTGGACTTGGTTAAATCTTGTGGGGCTGGATAAGGTTTCAAGGTCATGATCAGCCACTTTAGTATAGTTTAGCTCAGTTCCTAAAAGATCCTCCAGAGCTTTTGCTGTTGCAGAGTTTTTCCCGGGACAAACTTACAAACTTTAAAAATAAATAAATAAATAAAAAGTGCCAAACTGTTTGGCCTAAAGTTTCTGCTCTCTCTGGTGGGTCTCAGTCATTTACCTGCACCTTCATCTCCTTGGACTTTAATCCCCAAACATTAATACACTTTTTTGTTAAAACCTTTTGAATTAGAGCTGAAAGCTGTAATATAAAGTATCAGTCAAAAGTTTGGAAACGCCTTATAATTTATTATTTTGTTTAGTGATTTATTTTCTCCATTCTAGAACAATACCAGATTTTTTAGAAACTGACATAACACACATGGCATTGGGTAATTAGTAACAATGCAAGAACAGTCAGTTGTTATTCTAAGACATGAAGGTCAGCTGTTCTGGAACAGTTCACAGAACAGTATCGTGTCGAGTGCGTTTGTAAAACCCATTACAAGCTCCATGATGAAACTGTCTCTCATGAAGACCTTCCCAGGAAAGCGAGAGCAAAACGTAGCTCTGCTGCAGAGGAGAAGCTCATTTAGTGTCACCAGCCTCAGGAACCACCACTTAACAACCAGCACTTCAGATTAGAGCCGTTATGAAGCTTTACAGAGCAGAAGTAGCAGATACACATCTCAATATCAACTGTTCAGAGGAGATTATTGTGTAGTTTGGATAAACGCCTTCAGTATTGATGTACAGTGTAGAAAGAAATAAACATCAGGAACGGCCATGGAGTTAGGAGGGGTACAAATTTTTGATGAAATTCTATTTGCTCAGCTTTCTATTAAATTTCAACATAAAATATTTTTTTAAATGTTACATTTTTAAACATAAAATTTAACTATGCAAGATCACTATAAAAGATTCTGCCATCTGCTCCTGGCCACTATGAGGGCTATAACCACAGTATTACATAATATGTAGACTTTAGTATCTATAACTCTTCAAATCTAGAAGCTCTGTAAAGCCCATGAATATAAAATAAAGCCCTTGAATAACACCAACATAAACATTACATACAAAAACATGACTGTCGCCATCAAACAGGCAAGAGGAACATTAAAGAATGATTTCTGCTGTTGGGTCACTGACAGGTCTGTCAGCTCCAGATTGAGGAGGAGGCGTCGCTCCACAAACTCAGAGAGAGAGAGAGAGGGGGGGGGGGGGGATACAGTGTTGTTAATGAAATCAGATAATCACTTTGATATAATTCATGTTTCACCACTGGGGGTAAATGAATGTTTACTCATTTAGCAAACAAGCCAAAAAAAAAACAAAAAAAAAAACAATCTGCTTTTACTGTTGTTAAGGGGAGGGTTTATGATCGAGTAGGACTGTTTTATATATAGTATAGTGGTTTCTGTTCTGTTTCTCTTCATTTTCTTACTTTTAAAATGTTCAATGTTGAATGTGACAATGTGCAGTGTAATCACTGTGCTACTTGGCTTGGGAAACTGTTCTGATGTTTAAAACCAACAAGTTTAGATGATTGCACTTAAAAAAACATAAAAAAAAATGAATTATCATCTTATAAAAAACATTTACAATTTTAAAGCAATTTTTATTTCCTCTCTCTCATTATCTTTACCACAACAGCATTGTGCTTATGATTTCTGATGTCTTGTTCAGGATGATGTATGATCTCATCCTTATTAAAAGCATTGTTACCCAAATACAAAAATGATAAATTGTTCACATTAAAAGCACATGTTGTATGTAAGTGTGAGACAGAGGTGAAGGTGAGGAACACCACGATAACAGCAGCATCGTGTCTACTGAACAGGTTTGCTTCCTCATAATTCTCATTTGAATCTTATTTATCTACGCTTCTATTATGTATTACAACACAGTTAATGCCTTAGTAATATCTCATACAGTAGGATTTTAATTTGCTCCAAACAGTCTTACAGATAAATCTTTAGTATTGAAGGAATTGTAATACACTGAGCTTAGCCTAAATCTTTATAATTGTTTACCAGAACTACATTAGAGTTGTCATATTATAATTATTATAAAAAATGTTTAAAAAGCAAAATCACACATCTGCCATCAGAAAATGATTCTTTTTCATCGTCATGGTATAGTGCTTAAAAAAAGTCTTATAACATATTTTCCAAAATGAAACTTTAGCCTCCCATGAGCCAAATCTCATTAAACAGAGTAATTCTGGAGGATCTTTAGGCTCTCTGAGAGCCGGACGCTGCCCATGCATGGAATTGAAAGGGGGGAAAACGGAGTCGTCCATCATGGCGTTATTTGCATTTAACACATGAAAAACCAACCAAGAGCGACAGAGGCCATAATGAGAAACGAAGAGCTATAAAACATTCCTGTTCTTGACACACAAACACACACACACACACGTAAATGTAACCCTTTATTCATTTCATGTTAAACTGGAATAACCCTGAATCATGTCAGCTGCAGTTGTGTGCATTTTGTACAAAGCGAGTATTTTAGTTTCCTGGGCTGTGTCCTGAATACCACCTTTACTCCCTATTTCCTACCCTGGAGAATCATCACTGTTAGCGTTGCTATGTTTAGCGTGATCTGCAGTCGAAAGTGGAGGAGAAATGTTAAAAGTTTTTAAGTTCCTCCTCGACTCAAGATTCAAGATTCAAAGGTGCTTCACTGGCAGGACATTTATATTTGTATTGCCAAAGCGCAGGAATAAATCAGAAGAAAATAACAGGAGTAAAAAAAAAATAGATATATAAAAATAAAAAAATAAAAACAATAGTATAATAGTATCACTCTTGACTCCTTCATCCTTTTTTCCTTCCACTCATCCAAGTCCAGCTACACCAACTTACACCTACAAGAATCTGCACTAGACAAGATTTCTGAGGAGTCAAGCTCACTTGGCCTGGTTCTTTCTAGGGATCACACAATGACGAGTCAATCAATAGATTCACAGTGAGGGTGTCGACTACTGAAAGAGCAGTGAAAAGAAATCTGCTAAAGAAGTCAGCGAAATGTAGCTCATTAGAAAACAATTCTAAATGAAGTCAGGTAACTACACAAGATCCCACTCAGGGAGATTAGAGTCAGATCAGTGGAGCGTGCCAGGACAAATCCCATCAAAACTCCCTTCTGGACACCTCTGGGGCTGGACTTGGCGTTAAAACCTCCCAGACGCCGCTGTAGATGATGCTTCCTCCATCCATCAGGAAGCCTATAAGGACTGTATCATCATTAAGCTAGAGGGGGTTTCCAAGCTGTGCTCTGAGTTAATCAGTGAGCTCGTCCACACGCATGCATTGGTAGAACGTTAAACTGTGGAACTTTGTACACGGATTTATGAACACGGCCTAAGAGAGCAGTGAAGCTGGAAATTTGAGAATGTTGGATTTTAACTGAAGTGCAGTGTGGAATGTTCTTTGTAGCATAAATAAAACCACCTACAAACTGTGATGTCCTGAAACACTAGACGGTTATGAGCATTATGGGAAGATCTTTTGGCCACACCGATGTCCAGGTTAGTCCAGGAGACACGCGGCCCCTCATAGGAACCTGTTTAGTCTTAATGATCCGTGTAAATAAACTAAAGCATGACAAATGAAGGTGATTTAATTAACAGAGCTTCAGACTGAGGCGTTTCTGCCAGGGTTTTCTCGCAGGATGTTTGTCAGCGTCTGGTTAATATATGAAATAACGCTGCCTTCTTTCCCATTAGTGCTCTGAAGTGCACGTCTCTAACAGGACTCATTCCTCACTAATATTGGGTCAAAGCAGTAAACAGACCACAGAGGGCGTGTACTCCATCGATATTAGGGTAGTACTGTACCTCTCGCATCCTGTGCAACACACACCTGGTATATTTACACTTCCTCGTCTCACACGGGTTCTTTAGAGATTGTGTTCAGATCGTATTAAAGTTCTACACACACAGCTGTGGTTCTGTTTAATATGACTGACTGACTGACTGGTATGTGATTTTGATGCACGTTCTGTTTGTCCTGTTGTATCTGCACACGGCACACTGTTCATTAAACTGTTACACTCATAAGTATTTCTGCATAAGGTTATGAGGTCTGTACCAGGCTGTAGACTACGATACTGTCTAATTAAACTGTGGTGTAGTTTAGTTTTTGACAATAATGGACCCATTGCAGCAAAAAGAGTAAACACGCACCCTGTGTTTATTTCTGCAGGATGATGGAGGACATTATTTGTCCTGAATGCCTGGTTCTGTTGTAAAAGTTTATGAGTTTATGAGTCCCTGATGTGCTTCACACCCTTGGATAAAACAAAGGCTGTTTCTTTGGTAAAAAGCTTGACAGCTCAGTCTGCGTCTGAGTGCCACTGGCACCGCGAACGAACCAGGTACCGATCGAGAGATCTCTCAGATCTGATTACATTCTGATAGCTCTGTATACTCTGTGCCCTTCTAACAGTAGTTAAGTAGCATTATCTCTGAGCGGGAGTATCAAACCAGCGCTTCAGCAGTGGACGGGTATCAGATCCAGCCTGAGCGTAATGTCTGAACAATGGAAAAACAGAAGTGTCGTATCTCTCAATAAAGCAAACGGTGCTGTTGCTGTACAAGTACAGTTTTAGGACACCTGGCACTGTAAGATACGAGACACCCTTGGGCTGACTTTCAGGAGTTTACCATTCTTGTGATGTGTGCCCACATGGGAATCATTGTGTGTGTGTGTGTGTGTGTGTGTGTGTGTGTGTGTGTGTGTGTGTGTGTGTGTGAGTGTGTGAGAGAGATCTAGCGAGAGCTGTAAGAAAGGCAAGCTTGTGCTGTTAAATTCCCATCAGTGTGTAAACAGGGTGAGATGTGAGACAAGGGGACACTAGAGCTACTGGACTGGAATTAACCAAGCAGTTAGTGACTGAGTGCACAAATAAGTACTTTGTTGTTTTTTTTCACCTCTTCTTCTACCTCTCAGTAACCTTAACACAGGGGATTTTTTTCAACCCTATGACAGTTGGAGTGAGCACCACTGACCATCAGTTATACCCCAGTAAACTGGTGACAGGATCAGGGGCACCCAGGGCTCACCCATACCCGTGGGGACCAAAGGTCAGCCCGTCCGGTCCGGTCCGATCCAACAGAAAGGCCAATGCAGCACAAATCACTGAAAAAAATCAATACTGGCTGTGATAGAAAGGCGCCAGAACACCCAGTGCACCACAGCCCAGCGCACACGGGACCCAGTAGGCAAAGAGGTCAAGGTGTTGATCCCATGGGGCTCCAGTCCAGTCAACCCCAATGACATGCGCTGATCCACTTTGACCCACCTTGCAATTTACAGCATGAAATTTAATGATCTGCTGTCAACGTCCTGGTGTCGGACAGCACAGCACACCTAGACCTCCGAGGTGCAGTCACGCCCCGGGGGCCAGGGCTGTTTGGTGGCAGGAGCAGCGCCTACACAATACTGGGCTTAATGTTTTGAGCTGGATGATCAGTGTAAACACACAATGATGGGAACGCTGAATAAAGAATAGAAAATTTATATTAATTCATCAACATTTGGAGTAACTTTTCGCAAAGTTTCACAGTTATCAATCAAACAGTTCACTTTTAGAAAATACAGATCAAAATGTTTTTCTATCATCATCTCTTTTTTTTTTGGTTGCATCCATTCTCTCTATGTAATGAACGATGACAATCGAAAGGTTTTATGGAAATAAAAGTTGAATTAAAATATCTCTCTCTCTGAGTGGGTGGGGCTTACTCCCTCTTCATTGTCAATCACAGCTCCGTTAGCCAGTTGTGGCATCTGTGTCGCAGTACGTTGGCTTCGCTGGCTTCACAAGTGTATTTTCTGTAACATGAATGTCTTTTCTTCATTATTAAGGCATTCTGGGAAGCAGTTTCGTCTTATCTCCAGCTGAAACCAATCCGAAACCAAGTACTGGCTCAGTTTAAAATGCAGAGCAATAATGCTTAGAAGCAAGCGTCAGATGATAAGAGTGTGTGTCGGCAATGATAGAAAAGGCTACGGCTACACACACCTATCAAACATCAGCTGATACAAAGATGTTTATACACTCCGGGGTCTATCTTGCATTTACTACGTTTATATTAATCATCACTGAGGTGAGGAGAAGATGGATTATGGATTTCAAAATCACATTTTATTTAATCAGACATCTTGCTGTAAAATCTAGAGCGGAGGACCGGGAGGACGAGGCATTCACAACACCTTTATCTATCCTCCCGGAATATGCAGCAACATCCAAGCACAACCCACGACCCCTTTATCCGACGCCGTTATCAGCAGAGTCAAAACAAACATGGCCGACCGAGCAGAAATTTTATCGCAGGCCAAATGTCGTTTATAATCTCAGAGTGGAACTTCATCCATCTGCACATCAGATGACATTTTCCCGATTCCTATTACGATAAGACAGACTTATCATCAGTCAGGACAGTTGGCTGAGAGGAGTGCACGCACACACACACACACACACACACACACACACACACACACACACACACACACACACACACACACACACACACACACACTCAGCTCTGTCTGGGAACACAAACTTCCCCTTAAGCCTGATTATTCCTCTCGTTGTGAGCCACTAGAAACTAGATAAACCTACTCTAAGGTAAAATAAAAATGCTTTTAGGAGTAAGAGATAAATATGCTAATTTAATTTTTTAAAAAGTAAGCTGCATGAAGTAATGTGTTATGCTAACAAAATATAGAACTAAGATTAAGTATTAAGGCTAAGCTAACTAAATGCTGAGAAATATGTAATGATGCTCTACAGTGATCTGATCCAATCCAAGCTATACAGTACCAGCAACTTTTAATAAGATAAGATAAACCTTTACTGTCCCACCAATCGGGAAACTCAGATAGTTACATCAGAGAAGAAGAACAAGGGGTGGCGTAATAAGTTTTTTTTACACTATAGACAATAAGGCAATTATCACATGATGTTCCACAGTTATTTGGCGGCAGGATACGAAAGACTGCCATGAGGTGTTTCGAGGAAAAATTATCCATCAGGCTAAAAGTAACTGTAAACTTATTAGAAACTTATACCACCTGGTCCATAAGTATTTGGACAGATTTATTTATTTGCTTGTTTGTTTTTCTTTCCCTTCCATCTGTACACCACCACAATGACCTTGAAACCAAGCAACCTCCTGTAGATGTGATTAAAGTGTGGACATTCAGGGAGTCTACACTGCACTCATATCTCGATTGCTTGCTTATAAAATTCATTGTGGTGATTCAGAGAGGGGGAAAAAAACAAAAACAAAATAGTCGCAGTGAACCAGACTGTTAAACATTGGTTAGTATAATAACCAATAGTAGGATAAATAAATGAGTATATCTGTTAGCTAGATGAGCACATGTGTGTGTGTGTGTGTGTGTGTGTGTAATGGGGGGTTTGGAGGGGCCGACACTTGTGTGTGAACTGTTCTCTCAGAATAATAATCATTAGACACCATCAAGGACGTAACAGCTTCACCTGCGTCTTAGTTTTCTACATTACTCTGTTATTACTTCGCCCTAACCCCATTATACTGTGTTGTTACATTAGGACCCTGTTTTTTTTCCTCAGGTTTAATCATCTTGAATGTTCTCTTTTGTAACTATAAGCGACTCACATCTGTGTGTAATGTGCCGCTGTTCCGCACATTCGAACCTCCTGCATGTACAAACGGGTGTGAGAACGACTCCCATGTATCACAATCAGAAATGTCATATCTGTGAGAGAACCCGTCATATGAGACACATCAGTGCAGTGAGTGCCGTAGTAGAGCTGCTGAGGGCTTCCACAGGAGATACACATCAGGTGAAATGTCATGGAGTTGATCAAAATAGGCGACCAGTGAGTGACCATGACCAGTCTTTAACCTCTGTGACCTTAGACCCAGGCCTCTTGACTTTGTGATTTCTTTTTCTCCCAGTCTATCCATTTCTCTATTCACATGTGTCTGTTTCTTGGGCAACAATAGAAACCAATTTCAACAATAATCCAATAAAATCTGATTCTATATTTTAAAAAATTATGATTATAATCTGATAATATACATATATTATTATAAAATAAAACAAATTAAAAAACTTTTTAAATCGTTTAGCGCAGCATCCTGTGTGAACACGTAGTTTTCAATAAGTTATCATTTATAAACTTGTTCAGTGTGTTTGTCTTTATAGTTTTGTTTCTGTAAAACTGTATAAAAATGAATCATGATGCTCATTATCATATCATTATTGTTTCACAAACCTGACTGGACAGGAATCGGTTTCTCCAGAAAGAAAACTGTCTGCTTCCAATGAGTCTTAGTGCAGTGAGGAGATGTGGAGAACATCACCTGGAATAAGAGATAACACGCCATTAAACCACTTCTGATTCAGATTCTGATTAAAATAACACTGATTCAGATTATCATAAAAATGGATTCAAATTCAAAACATGAATAAAAAAAAAACTGATTTAGAGTCTCATAAAATTTGTTCTGATTCTGTTAAAAATTAGAATTATTTAAAATATATATTCTGAAAAACAGTTTGATCAAATTAATGATTATTCTGATAAATTCTGTTACAAAATTATTCAGATTATTATCAAATTGATTGAGATTCTAATAAAAAAAATTCAGATTCTCATTAGAAGTGATTCAGATTCAAGTTAATCTAACTGAACTGAGAATATTTCATGATTCTGGTTATTATAAAAACTGTTCAGATTATCATAAATAGATTTGAATTTAAATCAAACTGATGAAAAACTAATTTAGAGTTATAATTGATCAAATTTGATCAAACTGATTTATATTCTGATTTAAAAAATGATTCTGGTTGGGATTGTGACCCAAGCAGCGGGTTTATACTAATGGTCTTGTTCTAAATTGTCATCAGCTCATTCACATGGATAAAAATGCATGAGAAAATGCATAGTCAATTAATTAATTGTTATAAAAATTGGAAACTGTTGGCAAATTGCTGGGGTATAAGCAGAGTAATGCAATGCAAACCAAGCTGTTTCATAAAAACAATCCACTTCATTAACATGAATAGTTTTTGTATAACAACATGGACCAAAGTGTGTTTTTCCTTACAAATATAACTCAAAACTAATTCTGACTCTGATTAAAATACCTCTTTATCCAAGTATTCAATAGTAACCAGTAGGAGCGTGGATTAGAAAATCGTGTGAATGTTGGGGAAAAAAACCTCTGGGGTCGACAGGCAAATTACGAGAGTGTAAGTTTGGTGGGGGTTTGGTGTTAAAGCAAACTCACCTTGTTTTTACAGTCCTGTTCGAAAAAAACATCAAAATAACCCACTAAAGCCTGGAGGGAGAAAAGAGAGAGAGAGAGAGAGAGAGAAATATTACTCTGCATGTAAGAGCAAAACTAACTAAATAAACACTATATTTATTATATTCAAAAATACTGAAATGTGATATTTACATTCATGAAATACTGCTTATTAAAAAAAGGTTTTTCAATTTATTTGTTCAATCCTATGTTGTACTGAAAACATGCGACATTTTACAGTAAAGTGTTTAAAAGTCTTTTTTTTTTTTTAAGGCCTGACTTTATTGATGGTCAAAATGTGCAATTAAGCCCATTCATCTCATCATCTATTCCTTTCTTCTGCTCTGTCTCTCATTGATTGTGTTCTTTGTGTGTGAGAGTATATGCATGTCTGTGTGTGTGTATCTGTGTGTGTGTGTGTGTGTGTGTGTGTGTGGTGTTGTCAGCTGTGTCAGAATTAAAAGCTATTAGTTCGGCTTCACTGCCACGTGTGTGTGTGTGTGTGTGTGTGTGTGTGTGTGTGTGTGTGTGTGTGTGTGTGTGTGTGTGTGTGTGTGAGAGAGAGAGAGAGAGAGAGAGAGAGAGTGTGATAGAGTCACTTTTCTCTCACAGTAAAGAAGCAGTGTGTGCTTTCATATAGCTGCTACAGACTATAAATATACATCAATACATATACGTTTGGGTTTGGCTGTGTGTGTGAGTGAACTAATAAAGCTAATCGCTGATCTGACAATACACACCCGTGCACCAACACGTGACAAAGAAAGTGAATTTTGCATATTTGTATGTACAGCACACTTTCTTCCTGTTTTATCCATTTTTGCTTTCATGTGCAATTTTCATGTGCAAGTATGTATGTGTGTGTGTGTGTGTGTGTGTGTGTGTGTGTGTGTGTGTGTGTGTGTGTGTGTGTGTGTGTGTGTGTGTGTGTGTGTGTGTGTGTGTGTGTGTGTGTGTGTGCCCAGTGCAGAGTCACATTCCCATGATGAGACTGTGACCCGCTTTAGCTCAGGCGTCCCAGTAGTCTTTGCTGGAGGCTGTACATTTCATCACACACACACACACACACACACACACACACACACACACACACACACACACACGTTCTTTTAGTCCTTGTAATTGTAACATATGAGAAAATGAATTCCCAGTTGGATCAGCAGTAACAAAATGATCCGGTTCAGCTACACTCTCCCAGGAGGCATATACAATCACACAGACACACACACAAGCCACACACACACTTCTGTAATTCTGACGTTGCGAGGAAGAGTTTATGAGCACTTCCTCAAATTAAACCCAAAACCACAAACACACTCACAGATATGTTTAGTACAATGATAGGACAAAGCAGTGTTAAGTAACACACAACTGAACACACATTTACTCAGACTGAACCTTTACAGTTACATTAAAGCATGCGAGTCACTGTTTTCTAGAGAAAACAAGTTGCAGCATTTTTGATTCCTTAAAGGACTTTTGGCTGAGATGTTTATTTCATATTTGCACAATGAATACTTAAAGCATCCTTTTAAAAAATAACTATTTAAAGTTTTAAATTTTTAAAGGTTCTGTAAAGGTGAGATACAATGATTCAGATCAAAATTTATGAAATTAAATCAAATTCCTTTATGAACCTGATGTTAACAGCCTTTTATAAAATCAAAGAACAGCTTTTCACAAAATCTTTTATACTTGAGAGTGCATCAGTCCAGAGAATATCAACAAGTCATATGAGTAATGTCATTTTCATAAACATGGACAATATTGTTATTATTGTTACTGTTATTACAAATTTAGTTCACACGCACACACACACACACACACACACACACACACACACACGGGTGTATGACGGTGTTGTACATTTGTGTGACATGATGAGGGTTCAACCCTGCATGGGAATTTTCAGTTACAGTTTCCTAATTCTGAAGAGGACGGAATTAAACATTAAAATGATTTAAAGATTCGTTCAGACGCTCCATCAGAGCTCAGGAGAACTTTCCCCTCTGTCCCTCATCAACAAAAACCTCTGCAGAGTTTTCAAATGAAGATTGGTGTTAACAGATGAGTGATTGTTATCATGACTATCAGGGAGCAGCTGCTGAAACCTACACACTTGTGCACCTCCACAGCCTCTAGTGAACTCCACACCCCTGCTGGTGTGAGAACTTAAACTAGTAAATGTCTCGTAAATTAACGTCCATTTCAGGTGTAATTTACTCCTTACCCGTTTATCCGTACAGTTTACTGGTAGGTGTTTAAAATGATTTTCAACAGCACAAATATCGACTTATTATTATTATTATTATTATTATTTTCCCCAGCAGTGTCACGTGTGACTTCAGCTTAACAAAAGAGCCCGAGTGCAGAGGGGGAGAAAGCTCGAGACAGAAAAAAAAGAAAAAGGACACGAGTGGGTTTTTATTTTTTTCCTTTATTCTCATCAGACGTGTCCGGTCTTCACAGGCGGCGAGAATAAGCAATGAGCGCGCGCTGTCGTGCCCAGCCCACGAGCAACACGACAAGCGCGGGGAAAATTAATAATTATCATCATGGCTAACGCCGAGCGGGGAGCAATTCATCATCGCGCTCTTTTCCGGCGCTATCGTGGCGGAGCAGTGCGTGCTGCAGCCAGATACAATTATGCGGCGGGTGCTGCGGAGGAGGGCGGGCTAACGGGGCTAATGCGCTTTTGATGGGCTTTATTCGCGCGTGAGAGCGGTCACGCTCGGCCACACCACTCTCTCTCTCTCTCTCAGTGTGTGTGTGTGCGCGTGCATGCGCAGATACCCCCCCCCCCCTCCTCTCCACACACACACACACCTCTGTCCGTGAGGTTCCGCCGCATTGGTAGCGAACAAACAAGGTTTAATTCGAGAGGAAGCGTCCTTACACGCGCTGGCACGAGCGCAAACATTCACGCGCCTAATAATAAAGACAATGCGGACACAATGAGTGACTTTACAGCTCTCTCTCTCTCTCTCTCGGGCTCTTTGTAGCATTTATATCACACATTCTTTGTCTTTTTTTTGGTCTCTCGCTTTCTTTGTCTTTTGTCATTTTTTCCCCTCTTCCTCTGGTCTTTCCTTTTGTTTTCTGTATAATTCATCTACTTCTTATACACTTCGTTTTTTTTCTTTATTTTTCTGTTTATCTCCTTAACTTTTTATTGTCCGGTTTCTGATCCTGTTCTGTCGTTCTCTCTCTCTCTCTGGTGTTCTTTATAGCATTTATATCAGACTTTCTTTGTCCTCTTGGTCTCTCTCCCTCTCGTGGTCCTTTTGTCTTTGTGTTTTTTTTTTCTTTTTTACTTGTCTTTCATTTTCCTCATCTACTCCTTATACTCTTTCTTCCTTTTTTAACTTTCACATTTTTTGTTACTTTTTGTTGTCCTGTTCCTGATTCTGTTCTGTCAGTCTTATGTTTTTCTCTCTTTGCTTTTGTTCTTTTGTATCCCTTTATTTCTTGTTTTTGTGCTTCTCCCTTTCTTGTGTTAATTCAAAGCCAGTGATTATTATGATTATTGGTTCAAATAATTCTACAAGAGAGGTATCTCATAACATGAGCATTGTGTGTGTGTGTGTGTGTGTGTGTGTTGAGGGCACCGCTTCCCGCTGACCGACACTCCGGAGCACGGCGCGTGTTATTTGTCTCCAGTCTGCGCGCGCGCTGCCGTGCTGTTCATTTAATGCAAGGTTAGGCAGGCTGATGTGATGAATGGAGTGTCGGTGGAGGAATAAAAGCACGCGCTCCATCATCAGGGAGGGTTTTTTTTTTTTTTTAAGCCACGAGGTCGTTTTCGATCCCGTTTATTGCTGCTTGACACTGTACCAAAATTACGCTGAATATCTGTTTGACGTGTTGGAGAAAAGTGGCTCCGTCACACAGCCAGCAGGACGCCGGGTACAGGAGGCGGGTGAGCTGGGCCAGGCGGATACACACAGGGCCAGAACTTCTAAATACACAGACCTCAGCTTTGAAAAGTGGTTTACCAAGAATCCTGCGCTAACTCTTCAGGAATTACAACCATTTTCACAAAGTCCTGCCATATTCACAGGCTCAAAAGTAATTGGACAAACTAACAATAATCAACTTAAGAATTATTATTTTACCTTTTTAGAAGCCAAACTTTGCAGTGAGTGATGCCTGAAGTCTGGATCTCATTAAGATCATTAGTTCTTTGACTTGGGTTGCTTTTGCAATGTGTTTTGGACCGTTATCTATCAGTACTGTGACACGCTATCAGTCTATCCGTCTTACATTTCTGCAGCATTTGAGTGAATCTGAGCGGCCAAGTCTAGCTATGTACACAGGGCTAAAGTCCCTCTTTGGTTGAGCTGCACTGGGAGGAAAAATAAATGCTTTACTTTGCTGTCGTTGCTACAAGTAACCCATAACGACTAATGAATTTAAATCACAATATCATCCAAAAATAAGGTGAGTCTTTTTTACTGTGGAAATGGTTAATGATGAATGATTGAATCCTGCGGTTAAATCCCCTATATACGAACATGTTTGGCTCCGAGAGCTTGTTCATAAGTCCAATTTGTCCTTTAGTTCAGCAAACATTGTCTAGTACTCACACAACTGAACGAGCAACGTCTGCCACCTCGCGCCATTCTCTCAATTGTTTTCACTTTTGCCTCCATCGTTATTGCTTGCCGTTTCTTAGCAGTACCAGCTTCACCACCGCTGCTTTACGCCTGCTCTCGGACCTCCTGGGATTGTACACCACTGTAGACTACACCACAACCACTTGCAGAGGCACGCACGCGACAGTGTATGCCAAACATGTGTTCTAACTTCAGTATCTTCAAAAGTTTGTAACTACAATGTTCGTATGTAGGAGACTTACTGTAAACGAAAAAAATCCACATGCGCTTACAAACAATATCCAGCTCATCACGTTTCTATCACGTCAGGCAGTAATGCCTTACATTAAGCTTTCATCATACTGTATGCATCAGACATTAGCTAGCCAGCAGGCTAACATTTGACTTTGCCATAGCGATATAAAAGCTCAAGTGAGAATCAGCTTCTTTCTAACATGTTTCAGAGTAGCACAGAGAAGAACATACTGCAACTGTGTCACTGTCCACAAATATATGCAGCTGACTGTACACTGAACAGCCATAACATTATGACCACCTGCCCAACACTGAGTATGTGTACAGCCTTAACAGCCTTAACTCGTCGAGGCCTGGACTCCACTAGACCTCCAAAGGTGTGTGTGCCGTCTGGCACTGAGCCATCAGTATCCAGATCCTTTAAGTCCTGTCAGTGTGCGAGGTGGAGCCTACATGGATCAGATCCGTTTCTCCAGCACATCCCACAGACACTCAGGTGGTTTGAGATCTGGAGAATTTGGATGTGGGGTCAACACCTCTTCATCATGTTCCTCAAACCGTTCCTGAACAGTGTGTGCAGTGTGTGCAGGGTGTCAGGGTGTCAGGGTGCATTATCCTGCTGAAGGAGGACACCAGGAAACAGAATGTGCAATGTTGTGTATTTAGTAGCAGGTCAGTTTTCTTACGTTGGTTTAAGTGCACATTTGCACATATAGTATACAGCCAAAACGTTCCACAAAGTCTGAAGCACACAATTTTACAGAATACAGGTGTATGCAATTACACATGTACAGCTGAAGTCGAAAGTTTACATACACTTTGGTTGAAGTTATTGAACAAGATTTTTGTTTTAACCACTCCAGATTTCATATTAACAAACCATAGTTTTGCCAAGTCATTCAGGTGATCCATTTCATATATGACAAGTCAATTTTCCAATAATTGTTTCTGGATAGATTATTATGTAATTCACTACATCATAACTCCACTGATTCCATACATTCAGTTGACTGTGCAGCTTGGAAAATACCAGAATATGATGTCATGGCTTTAGAAGCTTCTGACAGGCTAATTGACATCATTTGATTCAGTTGGCGGTGTACCTGTGGATGTATTTTAAGGCCTCCTTCAAACTCTGTGTTTCTTTGTTTGATATCATGGCAAAATCAGAAGAAATCAGCCAAACAAGGTCTCAGAAAGAAAAAAAAAACACTCTGCACCTTCACAAGTCTGGTTCGTCCTTGGGAACAATTTTCAAATTCCTGAAGGTCACACATTCATCTGTAAAAACAATACTGCAAGTATATACTGCAATAATGCAAATATAAACACTATGTGATCACGCAGCCATCATAGTGGTCAGAAAGGAGACACGTAATTTGGAACAGTAACAAAACATGTACAAAAGTATCTATATACCCAGTAAGACGAGACTGACATTGACGTAACCTGAAAGGCAAGGAAGAAGTCAATGCTCCACAAATGCCATAAAAAAGCCAGACTACGGTTTACTGCTGCACATGGGGACACAGGTCTTACTTTTTGGAGAAATGTCCTCTGGTCTGTTTGACCATAATGACCATCGGAATGTCTGGAAGAAAAAAGGGGCAGGCTTACAAGCTGAAGAAGACCATCCCAAGTGTGCACTTCACAAAATCGATGGCATCACGAGGAAGGAAGATTATGTGAATATTTTGAAGCAACATCTCCAGACATCAGTCAGGAAGTTAAAGCTTGGACACAATTGAGTCTTCCAGATGGACAATGACCCCAGGTGTACCGCCAAAGTTGTGGCAGGTTGGCTTAAGGACAAAGCAGAGGTGTTGGTGCGGCCCTGAGCTCAATACAATAAAAGATTTGTGCACAGAACTGAAAAAGTGTTTGCGACCAAAGATGTCTACAAACCTGACTACAGGTACACTGAAAATTCCAGTAAGAAGCTTTTGGAAGGCGAAACGTCTGACCAAAATTAAACAATTTAAAGGCAATATTAAGTGTGTGTAAACTTCTGAGCCACTGGGAATGTGATGAAAAAAATTCAAGCTGAAATGAATCTTTATCTCTAGTATTATTTTGACATTTCACATTCTTTAAATAAAGTGAGAAAAAAGAGAGTTTCAATTTACTTGGGTAAAGTGTATGTAAACATCTGGTTTATAACTCTAACTGTATATATCACACTAATATAACTTATCATTCATTCTCTCATTCTGTATAATGACAGGCCTGGAGCCTGTCCCGGCGGACTCAGGGCATGAGGCAGGGTACAACCTGCCAGTTCATCGCAGAGCACGAGCACACACACACTCATACACTGTGGGCAATTTGGGAATGCCAGTTATGTTAATCTGTATGTCTCTGGACTGTGGGAGGAAACTGGAGTAGCTGGAGGAAACCACCAAGCACAGGGAGAACATGCAAAGTCCCCACACACACAAACCTGAGAGCAGGACTTGAACCCTCCCTGGAACCCACACTGGAGGTGCGAGTGCACAGTGATGAGCACCACTCGTCCCTTATTCCACTTTAACCGTGGTCTATTCTGCATTGTGTAGGAAACACCAGGTCCAGGTTATTATCGGTTATTTAGTTCAAGAGATTAAAACATGGCAACAAACCCAGCAAAGAAAGAGACAGAGAGAACGAGAGAGTGAAATGATGTTTACAAACTCCACTTCATCTGGCATACCACTCCAAAAGTGGGGAAAGAGATAATAACAGTGTATTGATTAATCTATAAAGCTGATACCAGTGTGCTAGAGATGTGCATGTGTGACCGCACCGAAACGGGAACAAAAAGAAAAATTAGTCTCACAAAGTGTAGTGTCATTGTTTTTGTCTCTTTCACACACACACACACCAAAAAAAGTTTAGTTAATAAAGTAGCTGTGAAGTGAAACACCTAATTCACCAGGCAGAGTGGGAAGAACCGAGGTCGTCTATCAATCATTCAGGTGTCACCTGACCCATCTCAGCCAATCAAAGGCCTCATCCATCTCCTCTGCTCTAATTAATCTTCACTCTTGACAACCTTGATTACTCTGTGTGTGTGTGTGTGTGTGTGTGTGTGTGTGTGTTAGGTACTCACGGTGCAGTATGTGTTTGCTATTATCTTCAGGGTAAAATCAGCAGCAAACTCCAGCTCAGGAAGAGTCACAACATTGCAGTCTAATGTCTGGAAAACACACACAGACACACACACACACGAACATAAACAAACACAAACGATACAGCCCAAAAATTACTGTCTTGCTCACGACACAGCACAGTTTTATATTATGATATGTATAAGCATCCAAAACTATTGGCACCCTGTGAAATATCTTTTTTGCACCAAAAAAAAAAGATTTACCACACAAACATTATGAAAATCTCTCTTTTGTTCTTAACAAATTTGTTTACATCATAAGGGTGGTGATGTAAACAAACGTGCAGGATAGAGAAAGGTGCCGATAATTCTGAAGGCCACTCTATATTAACTTTATACAAATAAAAATGATCGTACTGAGGGCTCACATCTGAAAGTCCACACAATTGTTAAAATCGTTTAGACAACTTTGCTAAGGTTTGCTTGGACTACAACAACTTAACAACAACATCAGTCTCACCCTCTTGGAAAAAGGAAGCAGAGCTGCATCTTTTCATCACAGAATAACAGATTCTGCCAAATGGTTTGGAGTGATTTCGGCATAATTGTGTGTTGTTCACCTGCTTATAGTACTGTCTGGCACCTCAACACCAAGGTCCATGCTGATGTTCCAGTGGATGTACACTATATGGAAAAAAGTATTTGGGTATGCCCAACCTGTAATGACATTGTATACAAATACATATACTCCAAGGCTGTCCATAAGATGGTGGAATGTTTCTGTGGGAATTTGTGCCCATTCATTCTGTAGAGCATTGATGAGGTCAGGCACTGATGTTAGACGAGAAGGTCTGGCTCACAATCTCCGTTCCAGTTCATCCCAAAGATGCTCGATCAGATTGAAGCGTGGGAATCTCATTCTCTGTCTTGGTTTCAGAGAATTCGCCTCTGGCTTTGTGGTTCTTCACTATCATTATGAACTTATCATGGCCTCGCTCAATTTAGTTGTAAAGGCTGACAATGGCACTGTGGCATGCTGGTTTAAGCTCAGTGAGTCCATGATCACAGTGGTATTTCTTTATATAATAGCGTTTACAAGTCATGTACAACAGCCTTTGGGTAGTGATGGCTGTCCATTATGAGCAGTTTGCGTGTCCTCCTGTCCATTCCAATGGTTTCTTCTAAAGCCATGTGTGGGACCCCCAACTTGAATTTGATGAAAGTACCCTATGTAACATGACTAACATCCTGGATCAATGCTTTGTTGGTGCCTAGATACTTGTATTTGTAATCTTTTTCAAAGTTTTAGACTGAAGACCCTCCATTTAGCTGAATGTTTTGACTCTTGCCTTGTACTCCTCTCTGTAAACCTGGAGTGGCCCATTTGTCTAGGCCAAATTCCGTCCTTTTGTCACAAAAGGTCTTGAGAATGTGCACTGGCTGTCAAAGCTGCTCCTTGTCTCTCCTGAATGTCTTAAGGTAATTCATGTAAAACAGATGGGCCGCTTTGTTGTTTTCGTCGATTGTATACTAGACCTTGTCTATTCAGCTTGTTTAAGAGCCTAAATAGATGGATGCAGAAAGAGATGAAGACAATCGCCTTGGAATATTTGTTGGCTAATGCCTATCTTGTCATTCTTGATGGTACTGCTCTGGTGGACTCGCTCAATAGATCCTTATGGCTTCAAAGATCTTTGTGCAGGATGCTCTCAAATGCAGTTTTGCAGTTAATTCACACCAGTGTCAGATTCTTCTTGCAGAGTCAAAATTTGACACACACCACACCTAATATTTCACTTTAGCAGATGCTTCTGGTCATGATATGATTGACAAGCTTCTGGCAGAAATCTGGTTGGATATTTGACCCCTCTTTGACCCCCTTTTTTAGTAGAATTGGTAGAGTTCAATTAAATGTGTTTGTTTTCGGACACAGCCCCAAATATTAAACATGGTCCACACAAGTTCAGTATGGTTTGGGCACCAAAAGCTTAAAGTTATCCTGCTTTATCCATTGATGTAGGTTTTAACAATCTCGCTGATTATTTGAGGTTCTACTGGAGAATTCTTATGTTTTTCTCCTCCTTCACCACCTTGCTTAACAGCTGCTACAGTATTCTTGGGGTTGAAAGTTACATCTTTACTCCTCAAAACACTCCTCTGGTAAACCTTTCCTCTAAAATATTGTTTCTTTGTCCATGTGCTCAGCTGCAAACTTTGAGCTTGAAGATCTGGATTGTAGAGCAGGGTCTTCTTTCTTGGACTCCATCCGTTCAGTCCATGGTGAAGTAGAACTGGCTTGAATGGAGACAGTGACCCTGGTGTTCCAGCACCTTCCAGGTCATTGCAGCACTGTTTCTTGGTGGTTCCTGGGTTCCATCAGAACCAATTTCCTTTGAGCTGAGGGAGACAGTACGAGTGTTCTTTTTACAAACTGGCTAAGAGGCTCTACTTTCCAATAACTTGTACTTAATGTGTACAATGGTTTGAATGAATCCGTCTTGAAATCTGCAGCTGTATAGAAATAGTTCTGAGAGACGTTCCTGACTTCTACTGTCCTCTTTCTCAGGCCTGAGCTCCTGAGCTCTGCGCTCCTTGGACGTTCTCATTGTACTGTGCATTGGTCAGTCACACAGCTGGAATCCATCATCATCACTAACAGGAAGTTAGGAGGCCTTGGGCTCAGCAAAACTGAATTGATAATCTAGGTAGTTGTATTTATAATTTTGACTGTGTTTTCTGTGTTGATTTCAGAAAATCAATGCATCCTCTGCACTGAGGTCTTTTCTATCTTTACTTTTGCAGAGAAAATATGTGAAGGCGGGTGGTCATGCATTCAAGGGTGAATTTTGGATATTGGAGAACATTATTCATCGCTTCGAGTGACTCTTGGTGCACGGCACTGAAAAAAGTGATCCAGAAGTTTTGGAACATGTCTGAGCTAGTTGCATTTATGTCTGGCTTCTCGATGGCTTTAACCAGGTCATGAAGAGTAAGTTAACTCCAAGCTTAAGGTTTTACTTGCTGGTTTGCCTTTTTCCTCATCGCTGATCCAAGTTGCCTCAATGTTTTGTATGACTTGTCTGGATTGATGTTTTCAAAAGAGGGTTGAGATATGACTTCCTGCTGTTTGCCCACAAGCCTGTCGAAATGTAGTAAAAACGCTAACTTTGACCTTTGTACCTTCGCAGTCTCCTAGCTCTTGTCTTTAGCTTTAGCTTCATGGCCTGGACAAACTTGCCAGGTCACGTTTACTGCAGTCTATTCACGCTGCTCTTGGGAATTGATTGCTATTTACGTGGACATGTCTACAAGAAAATCCTTGCTTGGGCCTAATGTTTTTTTTTGTTGTTGCTTCAGGAGTATCCTCTACCTACATCACAACAATGATGCTTGGTAATGTCCGTTATACTCACAGGGTAGTTCACTGCGATTTTAGTGAAGACCCATTTTAGTAGACTGATGTACTGATCCAGAAAGATTTTTGTTTTGACTTGCTCATTTATTTGAGTTTTCTTAATTGTTTGTAGATAATTCTCATTCTTCATTATTATTAGGGCCCAAGCACGGGCGTGGTACGGGGCCCTCAGTGGCCCTCACAAGAGGCCAGTTATTTTGGGTTGTTCAAAAAAACACACCCGATGGATTTTGATATACTCCTCCTTGGGAATTTATACGATCGCCAAGAAACCGGGTCGATGTGATCTAAAGACATTGAGGATGCAAAATTGTAGAGGGATTTTGATATCTCGAACGAATCAGTTCAGCTGATTCAGTGAAGATGCCTAAAAATTATGCTCAAAAGTGGTTAATAACCTTCTGTGTGGCATTATATTGTTATATTGAGTGACACATTCAGTGACATCAGGCATCAGTGCACCTAGGTGGCGATGGCCGTAGGTCTTAACATGCTGACATGCTGACACACAGGTTGCTGGGTCCCCCCGGGCAGATAAGTGCATGTAACCCAACAAAGCATGTATAATTCTATTACATGTAACGTACAAAAATCTGTTGGGGGTAAAAGTTAGTGCTGATGTTATTAGAGTAGAATAGAGCAGGAAACAGACCTGCATTGACTGACAAGTGAGTCTTGACCTTACTAATGTGGCAGGATGTTGATGTGTGAAAGTATTTAGGAAGAATGACTGAGTATATGGATTGTCTCCGTCTATGACGAGAGCCTTCACCGCCTGTCACCACGCCCTCTGTGCAGGGAGCGTTACATTCACGCTTCCGACACATTTAGCACTAGGCTCTGCATTTAACATGCATTGGAGATCACTGGATGATCAGTAAAGGAACTCAGTGAAGGTTTTTCAGTGTGGGATGTATAGTGTTTTAAGTAATCATTACAGCACATTTCTATTAAAGATATGAAAACGACAGTATACAGGGCGTAAGATATCCTATAACTTTGTAAAAATCTGAACAGTCAATAGATTTAGTCATTTATAACTGATGCTAATAAAACCAGCCCTACTCCAGCTGTCCCCACCCAGCATGCATCAATTACTCAGCTGTATATTTCAGTAAAATTCTTTATCCTTGAAATTACAATGGACTGATGTCTATAATTTAGTCTCAAATTAATTTTGGTTTTAAGAACATCTCCTAGTCTGACTGAAGGCTTGTTCAAGTAAAAAAAAAAAAAAAACTGAAAATCCTGTTAGACAGTGAACATAAAGGTTTGATGGTAAACATTTCTGTGTGCTGGTGCCGTGTGTGTGTGTGTGTGTGTGTGTGTGTGTGTGTGTGTGTGTGTGTGTGTGTGAGATGCCAAGAAGCTTAATAAGCTAGTCAGAAAAGTCTCAGTTGTGGGAATCAGACTGTCCTCACTAGAGACGGTGGTCAAACAAAGGACACTTAAACTAATACAGATGATATTTAACAATGACTCTCACCCACACGGTGCTTTCTTAACCAAAGAGCACCGTCAGTAACAGACTGAGACAGGTTCGCTGCTCGAAGGAGCGTTATGGGAGACGCTGTATACCTGCAGTCATTAGGCTCTTTAACGAGTCCCTGCAGGGCCGGGGTATTGTCCACCTCCTTGTTGCTGATGACGAGTGAACTGCCACTGGATATATGTTTATCCTCACAGCAGCTGGACAATCTTACACACAGTATGCACTGTATTTAAACAAACTGTTTCTTGAGACAAATAATAACTTTACACAATTAAATTTCTGCACATCTACAAACATATAGAACTTCTGTATATTAGGCTTATTTTATAACTAGTGTTAGTACGTGTCATTGATGGGTAAAGAGCTTGTAGGATTAGTTAGAAGATTGAAGCTATAAATAATCTGCTGATCTTTAATGTAATGAGTGATATTATTACTATTATTATTATTATTACTATTATTATTATTATTACTATTATTATTATTATTACTATTATTATTATTATTATTATTATTATTACTATTACTATTATTATTATTACTATTATTATTATTACTATTTGAGGTTGAAGTCCACGTACATGTCTGTGTGTCTCTCTGTCTAACTTATTAACACACAGAAATCACATTCTGTAAGGTCGAGTATCTGACGCCTTGTTTACACTAAGTTGTTGTTCTTTGGTGCTCAGACAAATACACTCCCTGTTCGGTAATCGGAGAGAGAATCACAGATGAGAAATGGGAAAAGTCGATCAGATAGAAGTTTTGTCTTAAAACGACTCCAGCGTGTTAAAATTCACTTCTACCACTTCAGCGCTGTTATTTCTTTTTTCTTTTTTACTCCACATTTAGATTTCACTTATGGTGCAGGTTAAACCTCAGGCAGAGATCTAAGGACTGCAGAAGTCTCAGTAAATTCTCTCCGGACAGTTTTGTGTGATGCTGCAACAAAATCTGGCTGGACAGACATACAGACAGACAGATTTTTTTTCTGAGGTTTCGGCTTCTCCAGTTGATGTAAATGTAAAGATCTCACTGAAAGAGAGTGTTTTGATTGATGTACAGACAAAACCTTTATTTTAGTTATATACGTACTTGTATACTTCTATCTTTTTTCCCCCGTAAGCAGCTTCGCGACTGTTCCCTGTGTGTCCCTGTTATTCAGCGCTGCTGCTGACCTGCAGTTTCCCTCAGGATTAATAACGTTTTATCTAATCTTAAAGTCTTTTGTCCAGGATGAACTCAGTGTGACAAAGGAATGCGTAATTCACTGAAAGCACTGGCGTTCGATAGCTGATGATATATAACCAGCGTACCTGAATGACACTCGGCTCCGAGATGACCGTCTCAGGTTTCAAAACCTGCACCACGGTTTCAGGAATCACCGCCTTCTTCATGCACGCCATCTTAAAGCCGTACACGTCATCCCAGAATGCAATGTGATCGCGGTGTTTCTCAGCATCGCTCACCGCTGCTAGGCTAATGCTACATCGGTCAGGATAAACTGAGAAAGAGAAACAACGCAACTTAGACAAAAGGTTATAAAGACTTTTTTAATAAACAGTTCTGTATAATGGTTTATTTCATTACACAGTTTTCCTAATCTCACATTCGTAACTCTGACCTGCAGCTGTTTCTCAAGTGTTAATGCTGCAATGCATTATGGGTACTATACATACACAGCTCTTCAACACTGTATTAAAAAAAAAAAAATCTAATATAACAGCCACCAGCAAGAAGTCTTATTATTATGGGATGGTTTGGGTCTTGATTTTGGGGAAGAATCTTGAAATGAAAATGTTCCTGAACAGAACAGAAGTTTCTTCTGCGTTTCAAAAGATGGTGAATTTCCTTCTGTGTAAACATCTAAAAGCCAAAACAGCTCATGGCAAAAGAAGATCTGAACTAAACTGCTCATAAACGCTCAGCGTACATTCATCAGTTTTAATGCGTTTTATGGTCATAAGAAAAGCGCTTAAAGCTAAACTAACTCACTTCCTGCTGCGGAAGCTACATATGCTACATGCTAATGGTAAGTGTACTAATGCCAACTAATGAAGGCGGAGTTCTCTCTCTCTCTCTCTCTAACACACACACACACACACACACACACACACACACACACACACACACAGTAATGCCCAAGGCACAAGTATACACTCGGCTTATACACACACTGTACACACTGAAGGTAGAGGTTGTAAAGCAGAAAGCTTGAGCAAATATTTTTTTACACAAAAATAAATAAATAAATAAATAATTAAATGATATAAAAATAAGTTAAATAAAAGAAATCTAAGGTGTTGTGGTTGTTATACATTACCTAAGTGAGGAGAGATTCAACACTACACACACAGCACATTGACAAAATGTTCATAAGGCAATAATTATTAAAAATGTGTGCAGATGTGCTGAAGCATAAAAAAACATCAGTTTTTTTATATCAGAATCTTAAGTGGAAACATAAACAAAACATAAACAAAAAAATAAGTCTCTGAACATTGTTATGTGTATAAAGTCAGGCTCTGATCCCTCACAGTGACCCACAGAGAAGAGGTTTTACAGCTCACACTCTTCTCTACTGTACAATATGCACAATGCAAACATCTCTCTCTCTCTCTGCACTCACAGGAGTCTAACTACATCACACACACACACACACACACACACACACACACACACACACACACACACACACACACACAGATCGAATAACGGGACGTCCCACTGCGAGCGAGCGAGTGAGCGAGAACAAGAGGCCGTATTCCAAGATTCATTGCTTTGACATGGTTGTCCTTCTCGAGCCGGTGCTCATGGCCCGTTTATCACCTCGCACTCGGCCCTGAAGAGGTGCAGGAGAAAGTGCCTCCATCATGGAGGAGGGATGAGAGAGAGGGCGAGAGAGATTAAAGATGAGATGGGAAGGAGGGGCTTTAATACTATGAAGGAGGACATTAATAGAGAAAGGAGAGAGAAAAAAGGGAAAGTGTTTTACTCTTCTTTCAATTAGTGTGTTTATTCCCTGGCGAAGCTGCTCATCTTCACCCGCTCTCACCCGTCCACACTCATCACCCAGCCTCATTTAACCTGCTTCTGCTACGTTCAGTAGGTACTGCTGCCGCCTGACACTACACTGACGCCACATCCTACAGGTGATTTCATTTCTATCTGCATCAGCAGTCTGGGTTTCTCTCGCGCTCCAACATTTCAGTCTGGATAGACCCGTCTGCTTTAACAGACAGATGCTTTGACGAATACCTTTATACCTGACCACATCTCTAAGCCTTAGTATACAGAGGTGTGACTGCCTTAAGTGCAAAACTAAGACTAATACATAAGAAATGTCTGATATCAGAATCTGATCACGTCTTAATGGGGACAACGTCTCCGAGTGTTTGAGAAACCAGGGAAACGATGAAAGGGCTCGGAAACAGGAAAAACACGACAAGTGAAAAGCGACTACGAGGTCACATGACTGTGTGCAGACTATCGTCAGGGCGATCAGGAGAGAGAGAGTAAGGACAGTCAGAAGGGTGTGATGGTGCAGGCCGATTACACAGCTACACACCACTGAGACTAATGGCATCATTACACTTAAAGTCCCGTAATGAGGTCACGTGACTGCGTGTGGCACAAACACCCAGCATGGTGAGATGGCATCACAACAACGCACTCCTCTCACTCCCGCTTTCACTCTTTTATTTTCGCTTTAAAGACACATCGAGAGCAATAAAACTCTCTCTCTCTCCCCACTGACACCCCCCACACACACACACACACACACACAAACTGCTTCACCCTCCCACTCGTCCACCATCAGGAGCAATGACCCTGTCTCTTTTTCTCCCCATTCTCACTAAAGCAGTAAAGATCATGCAGTGGAACCTCTGCTCGGCTGCCACCCACAAATCACGCGCGCGCGCAGACACACACACACACACACACAGACAAATACGGAGACACACACAGACACACACGTAGATACACACAGACAAATACGGAGACACACACACGCAGACACACACACGCAGACACACACACGCAGACACACACACGCAGACACACACACGCAGACACACACAGACAAATACTCAGACACACACGCAGACACACACGCAGACACACACGCAGACACACACAGACAAATACGCAGACACACTCATAGCTGTGTAACAACTTACCAACAAAATAGATATCATTCAATATGAAATGATGGAACGTATTTGGCAGTGAGTTTGTTTATCGATGATCTGGACCGTGCACGCTGTAGCACTAGGTCACTTCATTTAGACTTAAAACATGTCTGATGGAAATACACGGTGAGTTTGATAAGAGGAAATCTCCTGTAACATGTGAGGACTCTCGACACTACACTGCTGGTGGTTTCATGTGAGTTATACTACAACACGTAATCATTTCTCTCTGGGAATGTGGGGAACAATGCATGATGTTTATTAGCAGACGCGTGTAGGGTTATCTGAGCTTATCCTGGTCTCACATTTGTGGTCATATTTAGCGATTTCTCGGGCTCAGATCAGAAAATCTCATTCACACCTCATTGTTAAACATCACGCAAGTGTGTAAAGCTACAGAGCCCCAGTAATGGGCTCATAAATAACATCATACAGGATAAATTCTGTTACATATAAAAGAGCAAAGGAAGCGAAGGAAGACTGAAAAGAGGTGCAGGACGGCCTGAAAGCAGCAGGAGCGCCGAGGACGAGTCCCCCGTCGGGGAAAACAAAACTCAAACCCTCCAGCAATAATTCAGTGAATCAGGACTGGAGAGAGAACTGTAGTGTGTATGCGGGCGCATCGTTATACGGGGCCGATGCCGGGGCAGTACGTGAAAGGAGCGATGGACCAGGACATATTGAGGAGAATTTCATTCTATTGACCAAGAACTAAATCTGGGGAGAAGACGGACATGTCAAGAAGACAATGAGCCCAAACATACAGCCAGAATAATTAAAGACGGCCTCGCATGGCTGAGCCAGTCTCCAGCCTTGAGTCCTATTGAACATTTATGGAGGATCTGATGGACCTTCGAAACCCCTGGGGAATTGAAAACGATTTATCAAGAGGAACAGGAACTAAACAGGACCACAGTGGAGATAGAAGAGCAGTACCTTCTTAATGTTCTGCCTTAGAGCTGTAACAAACAACAACCTGAATACTAATGTGAGCAATGTGTGATGTTCATATTTCAAACAGGAGACATAATACACCAACCACACACACACCAGCCATAACATTAACACCACATTAAAACCTGAAACGTTTAAACATTAACTATATAGCGTCCCACAGAAACACCCATGTAGCACAGAAAAAGTCAATGATGGCCACAAAAGCACGGAGAACAGCAGGCATAGAGCCAAGAACCCGACCCACCCCAAAAACGCCCCCAGATCCCAATCTGATGGGGACCCATGGGATGTGCCGGAAAAGCCTGTCTGATCCACGGAGGCCCCACCCCAAGTCTCACAGCACCAGAAGGATCAAAAAGTTCTGGTGACAGACACCACAACACCCCCCAGAGGTCTTGTGTAGTCACGCTCCAAGGGACCGAAGATAGGGCATGTTCTAGGGGGTGTTGTGGTGTCTGTCACCAGAACTTTCTGATCCTTTCGGCACAAAGGGAACCCAAACCGTAGATGGTTTTAATGTTATGGTTGAGCGGTGTACACTTTAAGTGGAAAATAAATAAAAAAAACTTCTGGATATTTATTTATTATTTATAAGAAACGTAAAATTCAAGAAAGAAAGAAAGAAATATGGTGTGTATTGTGATTAAAACACTTCTGCATTCATCATTCAACACTCATCATTTCTTAATCAGAAATATTAATAATGTGTATATTCAAGTAAAAATGCTTTAATGTCCAATACAGAAATTCTTTAACTCCAAAATATGGAAGAGTTATACTGTATATGTGATGCAGTTTTGATGTGTTTAACTATAGATTAGTTTTAAAGGTTTACTCAAAAAAAAAACTTGCTAATAATCATAACATTATACAATTACAAAAACAAGAAACACTGAAAATGACCAACAATAAAACCATGTTAAATAGAGTCAAAAGTACTTAATAATAAAATAAAAATATATATCGCCTTTCAGTATATCCTCATTATATTTGACTTTTGTGTGTGTGTGTGTGTGTGTGTGTGTGTCCTCTCCTCATGACCTTGAGTTTGTGTGATGTTTATTAAACCATATTAAAGCTTTCGCTCATCGCAGAACTCCATGATGTGTTACACATACATCATACATACAGTATAGAGAAACTCATACTTCATCCTCTATCCCAGTTTACAGTACAGTTTACTGTACATTCTGACTTTGTACTTCACACACACACACACACACACACACACACACACACACACACACACACACACACACACACACACACACACAAACACAAACACACAGCTCACCTGAACCTCCCTCTGCGAGGTATCGACCCCTGGCGAAGATCACTGAATCCAGCATGGACTCAAAAAGGAGAAAGTAGCCCTGTACAAAAAACACACAACACTTTTAAAATGATAAAACACACACACACACACACACACACCACACACACACACACACACACACACACACATTTCACAACATATTACTGGGTAAAAGCTTTTCCAAGAAATGAAACAACTGGCCAATAAGAAGATTATAGAGTCCGGCCACACATTTTGGCAGGATGGTGAGATTTTTGGCATTTGCCCTCAGTACACCACCACAATGACTCTGAAGGGAAACACTCAATGTGAGTCAAGACCTTCAGCAGGTGTGTCCCTGTCCACAGTCGAGAGACGGCTTCATGAAGTAAATACTGTACAGACGATTTACAACAAGGTGCAGATCACTCGTAACGCTCCAGAACACAAAGACCAGATTAGATTTTTACCAGGAAACTGGGTCAGAATCTTTGGCCCGATGAAACCAAATGAACGTTCGGCGACTGACGACGTCTCCGTTCCGTAATCTGCCGTTTACTCTCAGGCTCTTAGTGATGGATTTGTGTCTCGTCACCAGTATTGGTTCTCTTTAAGACACTTTCACCTTCTTCAGAGTATCACTCCACGTTTTGTTGCGCAGATCTACAAACACTTCTCTTTATTCTCTTCTGTGAGTAGTTTCGGCACCAGGTTCACACACCAGGTACACACACCAGGTACACACACCAGGTACACACACCAGGTTCACACACCAGGTTCACACACCTGGTACACACACCTGGTACACACACCTGGTACACACACCTGGTACACACACCTGGTACACACACCTGGTACACACACCAGGTACACACACCAGGTACACACACCTGGTACACACACCAGGTACACACACCAGGTACACACACCAGGTACACACACCAGGTACACACACCAGGTACACACACCTGGTACACACACCTGGTACACACACCAGGTACACACACCAGGTACACACACCTGGTACACACACCTGGTACACACACCAGGTACACACACCAGGTACACACACCTGGTACACACACCAGGTACACACACCAGGTACACACACCAGGTACACACACCAGGTTCACACACCTGGTACACACACCTGGTACACACACCAGGTACACACACCAGGTACACACACCAGGTACACACACCAGGTTCACACACCAGGTTCACACACCTGGTACACACACCTGGTACACACACCTGGTACACACACCAGGTACACACACCTGGTACACACACCAGGTACACACACCTGGTACACACACCTGGTACACACACCTGGTACACACACCTGGTACACACACCTGGTACACACACCTGGTACACACACCAGGTACACACACCAGGTACACACACCAGGCTTTTTTCATGCAATCCCATGACATTTTTGCTGACACCGCAGTTACAGATGACCTGATGCAACATGTTCACACCTGCACAGTGGAGACTGAGGAGACAGCAGCTGTGATCTGAAGGGACGGTGAAGCCAACATAATATAACCAGAGTGCGGATAATTTTTGACTGACCCTCGTATAAAATTAATAAATAGATATAATATGATATAACAGAGTGGTAATGTTTTTCAGAGATCACCAGCTACACACACACACATAGACACACCTGATTTATCACGCAGATTCCTACATACATGATTACCCAGAGTGCTCTCTGCCCCCCTGACCCCTACGTGACCCCGGTGCAGTGTGAGGAGACGGCGCGTCGCCCCGATGCTCCACGTCTGCTGAGGCGCGGGTTCGGCCACCGGCTTTGTGCTGAACTGATGAATGATGAATAGTTCCATCCCCCTCTCTCCTATTCACAGCTACAAGATCTCTCACGGCTCTGCTCCAAACACTTAACAGATATTCACGCCAATATCTTCATAAATATTGGCACCCATGGTAAACAGGAGTGAATGAGACACTGGACAAAAATTACTGGAAGTGTTTTTTTTTTTTTTCATGTGCTGAAGGCTGATGGTGTAGAGCTGCTCTGTGACAATGGCCATGGTTAAAAGTTCTATATAAATAAAACCGAACTGAAAGGTGTGTAAGCTCTCTCCCTCTCCCTCTCTCTCCTTCTCTCTGACTCACACTCTGTCCATCTACATCTTCATCCCGCTGTCCGTCACCGTTTCAATGCATCTTTCTTTACGAACAAATTATTTATCCATCTATAAACGATTATTCAGTGTGCATGTCTCACTCTTTCTCAGTCCTTCAGGTCTGTGTGTGTGTGCGTGCGCATGTGTGTGTGTGTGTGTGTGTGTGTGTGTGTGTGTGTGTGTGTGTGTGTGTGTGTGTGTGTGTGCGTGCGTGTCCTTGCTCTCACTCTCCCCGGGTCGCTTTTTAACACACTCAGCGTTGGACTGATGGCTAACGCTTCTCCGCCGTGTAATTTAGAACCCAATTTCACACGCGGCTGCTTCCTCCGCAGTGAGAGAGAGAGAGAGAGAGAGAGAGAGAGAGAGAGGGAAAGAGAGAGAGAGAGGGGGAGAGGGAGAGCAGGGTGAGAGACAGAAGGAGGAAGATTCCAGAAAGCATAGGAGTGACACATCCCGAGGTACTTTGGGGCCCAGAGTGGAGACTCGTTTAATTATTAATTACTAAAACAAGGTGTGATCTCCACCTGGCATTGCTGAGAGGGAAATACAGACCCGGTGGAGCGGAGCGCAATAATCACACACACGGTATTGACTCAGCTCAGCTCAACTCCACACACACACACACACACACACACCTCTCACGTGCTGCTCTGCATGTAAACACGTCGACGCGGCTCGTCTGCCAGATTGGCACGCTCATTATAGCATGTTAATGCTAATTTGGAGGCGAAGCTGCACTGGATGAAGAGCTGCATTCATTAGAAATTCTTCCTGCGTGATTCTCACCCCGAGCTCTCCATCCAGTGCTGCACATCTCAGTCACACGCAACACCAACGCTAATTGATTCGTTGCATTTAATCTCTGATTAGTGAGCTGCCGGACCAGGCACAGAGAGATTCAGATAGACTGCACTGTACCCGTGTGCATTTAGGGTTAGGACAAAGCTCTACCCTGAGCGCTACACACCCCAGTCTGACTGTGTGTTAGATCAAACCCGCTACAGTGTCATGGCAAAAATAATACTTAGGAACGTTCAGGCTCGTTTATAAAGGGAAAAGAATTAACTTAAATTGCTCGCAGAAACGTTTCAAACTCAGGGTTCAGGGGGGCCTCAGGGGGGAAGGAGCTCCAGGTCCCAGGTTCAAACCCCATGACCACCGAGCTGCACCTGTTGGGCCCTTGAGCGAGGCCCTCTAACCCTCAACTGCTCAGATGTGTACACACACACACACACACACACACACACACACACACACACACACACACACACACACACACACACACACACACAAACCCTGAGGGATCAGCAGATAGTTTATGTGTTTATGGAGGTTCTGGTGTTTTATACACAGATGATGCCATTAAATAGTGTATTTTTATTTTTCACACAAATGTAATAATAATTTTTTTTATAATAACAAAAAAAATACTGATTCAAATAAATAAAAAATAAATAAATAAATGTATAGTTTATGACAAAGAAGTGCAGCCAATTGAAACAGGAAGAAGTAATGGCACCCTATAAAAGCTGAAACGTCTATAGGAGCTGTGGAGGCTGAGCTGAGGGGGCGCTCTTTCACCGGTTAGAGGTCATTTTGGCATCTTTAGCTCGCTTTGAGCTAACGTCAGATCTTTAACACAAAACCAGCTGTTACACCGAGTGGGACAGATCACGTCTGTGTAGAGTAACTCCTAAAAGACTAAAGGTTTTGGAATAAAAACACACTTAACGTGACGTGTGTGAGTTTGGGACGAGATCAACACGAGAAAAAGAGGGAAAAACACACTGTGATAATGAACGTGTGAGGGTACGAACGAGGACGCAGTAATGACCTCGTCGCTAGCGAACCTACAGCGGTGATGATCGTACAAACAGAACAGCAGATTTTATTTATTTATTTGTCAGCTTTGGTACAATCCAGTTTTCTAATGTGACTTTTACGCAATCAGACTTCATCATTACTTCAGGTGTAATTGAATGGGCGTGGCTAACATTTAGGGCACCTCCTCCTTCAAAATGAGGTGACTAATGGAGACATGAAATTCTGTGACAAAAGTCAAAAGGAAAAGAGATTACAGGAGGAAAAAAAGCATTAGAAAAGTGCTAATCATTTTAAAGATGAACACTGATAAGAAAAAGTAAGTATACCCCCATTCACTTCTACGGTTTTATTTATCAGGCCCTAAATAGGTATAGATTTGGGAATCAGATAAGAAAAAAATAAGTACACCCTTACAACTTCCACTAGCAGGGAGGATCTTTGCCATTTATAAATGTGCTGGAGCAGACGGGTGTGTGTCTACATCATGCCAAGAAGAAAAGTCACCATCCCTGACCTCAGAAAAGTAATGACTGCTGCTCATCACTCTGCACGAGGTCATACGGCCATCTCTAAACAATCTGTACAGTGAGAAGGGCTGAGTTCAACTCCAGAGCTGCGGGTTTTCCCAGGAGCGGACGTCCTAACAGCCCTCTGTAAGCACATTAAATATGCTTGAGGCGGAGGTTCGCAGGTGCGAAGAGTAGGGTGCGCAAAACTGCATCTGAACAAACCACCAAAGTTCTGGAACAACATCCTCATGAGACAGCACCATGTCTCTCTCACACACACACACACACAGACACACACACACACACACACACACACACACACACACACACACACACACACACACACAACTGAAACCTGCAGCCGTCACCTGCACTTTATACCAAAATGTTCTCAAGACTAACGGACTAACAAGACTAACATCTCAACGGATAAAGAAATCAAAATCACAGCGTTGGAATGGCCAAGTCACTGAGCAGACCTCATACCGATGTGGTGTCTAAAATTAGCGAGGCGTAAACACACGACCACAAAAACATCAATCAACTGAAGAAAAGTCAAGTAAAAGACAGGAAGGCAAAATTTCCCCAGAAGGTTTACTTGTGACTGAAGTGTAGGGTGTATGTAAGTTTCCCAACTGGTTTGATTTCTGACAGTACGCTTAGGTTTTGGGAAGATAGTGAATACTATTGGTGAATATATATATATAAACATGCACATATATTAATTTTTTTATGTTGTCACCTACATAAATATTGTTTAAGCTCTGAAAACATACAATGGATGCACTTTCCAATTCCTGACATTTTCATATAATCCATATTGTGATTATTTAGAATTATTTTAAACATCTGGCACAAAATTAACTCCATATTTCCAAAGCAACTGAAAATAGGGAAAAATAAAACTTTAATTAAATGATGCCTCTTTTTGTGTTAACAGTGTTAAATATGCCTGAACTGTCCTCATCGTCCATCCTATAGGAGTGAGAATGTTCTGAAGGGCTGATTTCACAAACTTCTGTTTTTGTATGAAAAATAATCTACTGTTTAAGAACGTACGTATAACCGTTTTGAAATACATGTATATCCCTAAAAGTTCAAATGGATTTCCATGTTCAGGAGAAAAAAAAAATCTCTACAGCCCGAGTCGGGCCAGAATCCACGCCACTAATGAAATGCTGGAATGAAATGCTAATGAAATCTGAAGAGCAGCACTGAGGGTTGTTAAATAAATTACCCCATTATTACCCATCATGCAAGGACATAAACAGACGCGCACACACACACACACACACACACACACACACACACACACACACACACACACACACACACGAACAGCATGCCTTCTGAAATAAGACATAAATGTAAGAAATATTAATAATAAAATGTGTTACAAAAGAATAATAAGAAGTGTCTCACAGATAAACTTGTCCATTTTAGAGCAGAGCTGGACGTCTAATTGGTCACTAAACCGATTGGTTTTTGGACACTGGTGTAGTCTAATGTGTCCAGTTACCTAAAATGATTTGACGACCTCAACACGGTTAAACTGAAACATCTTGCTGTTTTATATAAAGTCCACTAAACTATAGGTACCTGGCGTTAATCTGAGCCTCATTCAGTGCAGAGACTTAAACCACTTTACTGACGTCTCCAAAGCCAGACGTATCGAGAAGCATTTCATCAGAACATCATAACTTTAGACAGACTTTACAAGCTTTCAGTTATTATGTGTCTGTCTTTTATGACTTGCAATATTAACACACGTAACAGCATTATGCTAATTTATGGTGATCACTGCGCTAATGTTGCACTACACTGCCACATGTTTGTTTCTGTTATGGCTGGGAGTGGGGCGGCAGGATGGGCGTTGGGTGGCAGGACCAGAGTGGGGCGGCAGGGCCAGAGTGGGGCGGCAGGGCCAGAGTGGGGCGGCAGGATGGGCGTTGGGTGGCAGGGCCAGAGTGGGGCGGCAGGGCCAGAGTGGGGCGGCAGGGCCAGAGTGGGGCGGCAGGGCCAGAGTGGGGCGGCAGGGCCAGAGTGGGGCGGCAGGATGGGCGTTGGGTGGCAGGGCCAGAGTGGGGCGGCAGGGCCAGAGTGGGGCGGCAGGGCCAGAGTGGGGCGGCAGGATGGGCATTAGGTGGCAGGGACAGAGTGGGGAGGCAGGATGAGCGTTGGGTGGCAGGGACAGAGTGGGGTGGCAGGGACAGAGTGGGGTGGCAGGATGGTAGAGGTGATCATGCATTAGAACACATCACGACATCCAGAGCAATTCATCTGCCTTATTGCTGCCATTTTTTTACTGGGCGTTTACACACCCAAATAAAGTGTGTTAAAGTTTTACACACCAGCCCATGAGACTTTTGAGAATTCTGAATGAACTGTGCTATCCCAGTTTACCCAGTTAATCAGGTTTATAACAAACAGGAAGATCACACCAACCAAAAATTTACAACTACAGGTCTACATTTAAGACTGCAACGAGCAGAATCTTTAAATAAACTGAGTTACACTATATAGAGGTCTTTATCTTTAGTGTTGGCGATGCTTTAAAACCCTGTGAGCAAGAAAGACACTACAGTAACCAATTAGCCAAACCAAAAGTGTATTATACAAAATCTAAACAAAAGGAGCTCTTTATGTGGCTTCAGCAGAACATTAACACACAGTTAACATGAGACATGTGTTATTCAGCTCTTTAATTATCTTTATTATTATTATTATTATTATTACATTTAACCTGTATTATTATCATCTAACCCTGAATTTATAGTGTCTCTTAAGGTAAAGGGTGGAAAGAAAAACCTGGAATTTGCACAAATGACACTCAGTGTGTGTGTGTGTGTGTGTGTGTTTAAAACATGCTGATGAATAAAAGTGAAATCAGCAGAATTCTTCCCTGCACTAAAAACCTAATTTTCTCCACAATCCTTTCAATTACAGCACAACGACATCAGCTGTACTCTCCAGGGCACGTGCGCGCACACACACACACACACACACACACACACACACACACACACAAAAACAATTATAAACGCCCCAATACACATTTCAGCAGTGCTGTGACAGACATGCATACGTTGTACACTGGAGGGTGTAGCGAGTGTCACTCACACTAACGCCTTCACACTCACAGCTCTGAGCGTCTCATCATGTGTATCACAGTAAAGCACCAGAACAATAATCAGCTGCGTTTGGAGCTAATAGCCTCTGGGCTAACACACACACACACACCACACACACCACACACACACACTGCAGGAGGAGTATGGAATAAAATTACTGTCAAAAATAACTGCATGTAAAAAAAAAAGATTTGAGTGTAATTCTGTGTTTTGTCCGAGTTGGATTCCAAAATCTACGGCCACGACAGCTTACAGATACGAGATCTGTTTGTTACAGTACAACTCTGAAATACACGACTCTAACCGTTTACAGACACAAAACTTGTTTTTTTACAACTCCTTTGTGTTACACCACTGTTAAAAATACGCTATCAAATCTTTTTTTTTTTACGCAAAAAAATTTTTTTTTTTTTTTTGACAGAGATTTTATTCCTTAATTTGGCAAAACTGTTTGATTTCTTAATACTTTTATTTTACAAGTCTACAAAAAAAATCATTACATTTGATTAAACTTTACTCAGAAGCATACGTGTCTGATTTAAGCAGTTAGAGAGTTCATGACATCACACATGACATCAAATACCACAACATTAACACTTACAGCATGTTCATTTTTAATTAATATAACTATAAACTAGTGTAAATACTCAAATATTTAAAAGGTTAAAGCTTAAAATAAGCCTTGTTTACACTAAGTTGTACTTCTTTGGTGCTCAGACAAATACACTCCCTGTTCGGTAATCGGAGAGAGAATCACAGATGAGAAATGGAAAAAGTCGATCAGATAAAGATGAAGTTTTGTCTTAAAACGACTCCGGCGTGTTAAAATTCACTTCTACCACGTCAGCGCTGTTATTTCAGCCAAAGTGAAAACATGAACTAATCCCAGTAAAAATATTCACTTTATCTTTTCTAATTAATATCTATTGGTGCAGGTGTTTGTTTACATTGAGACAGTAGCGCATTAGTAGATTATTTTAAAGTAGATTATTAAACCCCACACATAACTGTTCATAACATCACTTTTACTCAACATGTAGATTCACTGATGGTGCAGATTAAACTTCAGTACAGTAAATTCTGTTCAGACAGTTTTGTGCGATGCTGCGACATAATCTGGGACAGACAGACAGAAGTGTTTATGAGACTGGATTCTGGTCCTCCAGTGCATTAAACAAAGTTATCATGGAAAGAGCTCACTGACCGGTGTACAGACAAAACCTCTCCTTTATTTATATAGATGAACTTAAGGCCATGATAAATCATAGTCCACAATTAATTCAATCACACACACACACTAACATACACACATACACTAACACACACACTGTACATACACACGCACACACACACACTAGCACACACACACACACACTAGCACACACACACACACACTAGCACACACACACACACACACTAGCACACACACACACACACACACACACTAGCACACACACTAGCACACACACACACACACACTAGCACACACACACACACTAGCACACACACACACACTAGCACACACACACACACTA
>JAAGKR010003653.1:0-71531 GCA_011419295.1 Clarias macrocephalus
GTGTGTTTCTATAGTGTGTGTGTGTGTGTGTGTGTGTGTGTGTGTGTGTGTGTGTGTGTGTGTGTGTGTGTGTATACCTTGGCCGCATCTTTTGGCAGGTCGAAAGGGATCCTCTGGCGGATTTTGGCCGGCAGCTGTGTGAGCACTTCGGCTTTAAGTCTGCGGATCATGATCTCGCTGAGCCTCTGGTGCAGCTCGTCCAGATGAGAGGCTCCGCGGCAATCCCACTGACGCCTGCTCCCGAAGAATCTACACACACACACACACACACACACACACACACACACACACACACACACACAATTGTGGCTCTTCCCACACTTTCATTCACCTCATTATGATGAGACCTTTATAATCCTGAGTGTGTGTGTGTGTGTGTGTGTGTGTGTGTGTGTAAAATCTATACTGAGCAGTAAATTCTAACGAAGCTCCTGATGACCCTCGGCCAGGTCGTAAGGGCGTTGATGTACACACACACTCACTTGTAGGGGGTTTGCTCCAACACACGAGTTCATTCATCCAGGCAAGTAGAAATACTCTAAACTCTAAACCGTTTTTAAAAATTATTATTCTTTCCTGGGGCTGAATCTTGGAGTGCATACGAAAGACAGGCAGTGTGTGTACAATATCGGTAACGTAGTGAGCATATCTAGTTAATGGGAGGCAATTGGGGTTTGGCCTGAACGTGTGTTTTTTTTTTTAATGAAAACGCAAATAAAGCGAAGAGTAGAGCGGAGAATGTCAGGAATGCCAAGGAGAGAGAACTACAGCTAAACAGGAGCAATTAGGAATGTTGTGTTTGCAGACACCATGAGGCAGAACTACAGAAGAAATAGAAGGAAGAGGAGGAGGAGGGGGAGGGGGAGCGACCAAGGTTACCCAATTAGAATAAAAAAAAAAAGGCAAACACTATTAAAACAAGCGTCTTGTGTGATGAGCTTCAACAGGACACGCATGATGAGATCTGATCGCGTTTAAAGCCGTTGCAGTCACGCAACATCCATGAAAGACAGATAGAAAAGTCTGATCTCATTTACACTACAGGATAAAGATTTGCAGTAATTAAAAAATGTGTTAAATGTTATTTTCCGGTAATAAGCTCTCTCTCTCTCGTTCCAACTAGAATGAATCAAGGCGAGGTTTTTCACCTGTAGTGGGCGTTGCAGTATTTCTTGGCGTACTCGCTCCATGTGCCGAAGCGCCTTGGATACAGAGCATCGATCTGCATGAAGAGCTGAGAGAGAGAGAAAGTTGAGAATGTGGCCTTCTGTATGTTCAGTGTTTACAGCGAGAATAAACAAGCTGTCATAAACAAGGTTACTCCTCACGTCAGTGCCTCGACACGACTACATTGACACACCAGGAGAAAAAAAAAACAATTTATATATACACACACACAGTATATACAGTATACATACACATCTCAAGGCTTAACACTCAACCTCAAAGTAAAAGCGGAAAAGTGCCTTCGCCAGACGACTGTTCCATTTTTAATTCTTTTTCTCGGGAGACGTCGCTGACCGCGTGTTCAGTGTGTGGAGCCGACACTCACCGGAGCCGCTCAACCTCCAGCTAACGAGTGCAATCAAACCACAACACTTTTATTCCGCGGTGGAACGGAGGCCGCCCACAGGTTTCCATTTATACACAGTAGAAAGCAAACAGACCACAGAAACGGCGTGAGAGAGACAGAGAGAGAGAGAGACAGAGAGACAGACAGAGAGATACTATATTTAATGTTGTTCTCATTTCTTAGCAAAGGTTTCTTTATTCTAAAATACAGAGGTGTTTATTTGATGATTTTATAACAAGTGTATCGGTTCACAGTACTGTACAGCTCACACAGATCTCCATCTCATCATCACGTGTCCTCCGGGAGAACATCAGAGACCCTGCCATGCCATTCAACATGCAGTGGGTCATTTGTCTGTACTGTATTTCTTACTTGTACAAATATACAGTATCTTGAACATGATGAGTAAAGAAATGAGGCATTAAGCCGAGACGCACACATTTAAACTCACAGAGAAAACACTGAAAACTCACTTCAAAAGGATGTTTATCTTCTTATACAGACTTTTTTTTTCCTGCTTCTGTTTCTTCAGTCACTTAAAATGGACTTAATAACCGAAACAATATATGATGTGGATTATCGTAAACTTATTGCTGAAAACAAAAACCCTTTACTTGCTAAGATGGTGAGATATTCTGAAGAACTGTATCTTGATTTGCAGAGATGCTTTAAGAAGAAGAGAAAGAAAGAAAAATAGAAACATAGATGGATAGGAAGAAAAAAGAAAAAGAAACAAGGAAAAAAGAAAAAGGAATTTTTTTAAAAAAAAAGACGCAAAGAAGAAATAAAGACAAAAAGAAAGAAAGCAAAAAGGAAACAAAAAGATAAGAATTCAAATCAATTCAATCCTTGTCTTTTTGTTTCCTTTTTCGTTTTTTTCTCTTTAAACAAACAAATAAGGAAAAGAAACAAGCTAAGAAGAAAAAAGAAAAAAGAATGAAGGAAAAAAAATCATGAAGAAACCAAGACAAAAAAAATAAAGGAATAAAACTAAGAAAAACAAAGAAAGCTACAAACAAAACCAAAAAACAAACCAAAAAATAAAAGAAAGAGAGAAAAAAGGAAAATATAACGAAAATATTTTCTTTTTAAACACTGGAAATGCAAATACTTACAGCAGTACACAAACACCTACAGGAGTTCCCGATTCAATCAATTAAAAAGCAATAATGGTTGTTCTGCGTGATATTTCTCCATCGCTCAACCAGCTATAGCTTCATGCACCACAAGAGGGCGCTCATGCGGCGGGCAATACTAGATACCAATTTTAACGGCCTTGCTTTTGAATGTAGACAGACGAGAGGGTCTTTCCATCAGCGTTATTAGTTTTTTTTTTATGTTCTGTTTGGAATAAATTTCTCTCAAATAACAAATTTGTTTGGATTGTGTCGCTGAAAATATTTAAATAAAACTTGAATGAGACATATTATGAGAATTCACTTTTTGATTATTTTTGGACAGTCCTTATATAATTATATAAACAAACAAAAATATAAATATAAACCCTTGCGCCGTTTTCGTCTTAAATTTTGTATTTTTTTTTTCCTTTCTAAACCCCATGTTTAGAACTGAAGCACCGACAGAAGAACAGCATGTTGGTGCCAGAAATGACGCATATCCTGAAGCTGTTACTATTTTAAAGTTATTAATGAAAGTTTGTTGAATTTAGGCACACTGTGATGCTAATGTTTACAACAGTAGCTTGTATCGCCTGCTGAAACAGGATAAAGCTTCAGCATGGTTATTTTAATAGTGATATGTACCAGAGAATTAGTTATGCACTTAACAGACGTTTATTGTGGATATACGAGTGCCATTTTATGATCATATCATCAATTTTTACCAGTTTGGGGATGTAAACTCTATCCCTGGTCCAATAATTTCTTTAAGTAAGTTAGCGGCTAACCGCTAAAAGTGAACCTAGCTGCCTTGGTTGCATTTAAAATTTATAGATACTGTAGCTGAACAATGAGAAAGTCATTGTGAATAAAAATATGAAACAACAAAAATGAAACAACCAAAGACAGAAATGAAAAAAAAAAAAAAGGGAGGCCAAAAAGAAAAAAAAGCAGTAAATAAAGACAAAAAAACTAACAAAAAGAAAAAGAAAGACTCCAAGAAAAGTACAGAAAAAAGGGGAAAAAAGGCAAACAAACAAAAAGAAAAATAGATTAAACAGGAAAAAAACAAACAAAAAAGACATGAAGAAACAAAAACAAAAAGAAAGAAACAATGAAAAAAGAAACAAACAGCAAAGATTAAACAAAGCAAGCAGAAAAAAGAAAAAAAAAAACAAGAACAAAGTCAAAAACAGAAAGAAAGCACAAAGGAAAAGCAAGAAAGAAACAAAAAGTCTTTAGTGCTAGAAAGCCAGAGTCGGACGAATTGCTAAAATGTCCAGTGTAGTAAATATACTGTAATGAAAAGCCTCGACGCGGACAGGAAATGCCTCGTAACAGACATGATGCTTTAAGCCTTTGCGTTCTGATTGGTTAGGAAAATGCGCTTCCGCAAAGGTGCGTCCGAGGAGTTTATTTACAGCAGACGCTGAAAGAAAATGAGAAAAAAAAAATTTTTTTGCACCACCAGCATCCGGGTTCGATTCCCGCCTCGGGGTCTGTGTGCATGGAGTTTGCGTGTTCTACCCCGTGCTTGGTGAGTTTCCTCCGGGTGGGGGAGTTTTTCCTGATGTGCTGGATACCATGTAGATGGACAGAAAAAAAAAAAAGTTTAAACTTTTTTCCCCCCTTCGAACTTCCTGTGCTGAGTTTCACATTCGCGATGTTTCATCAGGTTGCTTGTACTGCAGGGCAACACTGTCTGTTTTCATGGGGCTTCGATTATAAAACGCATCCAGACTGCCGTCACTCCGTCGTCTGTTCGCCAACACGCCGACATACAGTATGCCAGGGTTACGTACACCTGCTATCAGATTCTACCGTTAAGCGAGCGAAGCATCAGACAGAAAGACGGCAGCATCAGTACTGATGCGTCCCCAGTGTGCGGAACACAATTACAGCTAATTATGGATGTGTTATAGAAACACTGAACATTTCAGGACGGTTGGAAAAATATTCCACCGAAAGTACGTTTGAAGGAAAGGAAATGTGGAAGACAACATCGACCACAGCAGCTACCACTCCAGGGCTCAGTTGTGTGGGCTTTTTTTTGGGATATTTCCCTGAGCAGAATCGCAGTCCTTTAGAGAATACTAGAGAAACAGTGTGAAAACAGCCAGAGGGTGTAAATGGTGTTTCACGGCTCTATTGTTCGCTCGGTCTCTGTCTGTATCGAAGGGTTTAACACGGCTTCCTTTGATACCTCGCTATCAATGGCTAGTGTTCGACACGTCAGGTTTCAATGGAATGATTTTTTTTTTTTCTCCTTCCTGGGAATAATAAGAAGCAATTATATAAATCCAGGTTTCCATCTGCTCGCTTCTCCAGGCAAGTGTGTTCATCAAAGCTTGGCACTGCGTCATGAGATAAAAAAAAAAGAAAAGGAAAGAAAAAGAACACGCAGTGATAGGTTAGACAGAAAGACAGAGACGGACTGACATTCATTCCCTCTGTCCAGTCATGCTTTTTGCGCATATAATAATAAAGTCAGAGTGCTGGATGCTGTGCTTAGTAGAGAGAAAGACAGACAGAGAACAAGATAGAGAGAGAGAGAGAGAGAGAGAGAGAGAGACATACACCCACACACATCCACACAGTGAGTTCAGCTTCAGAGCTCCAGGGGAAGTAAATATCTACACCAATAAAACTAGAACAAGCTGAACCAAAGGAGAAAAAAAAACACACACACACACACACATCACCGTTAAATTTATTTCTCTGTAACATCCTGGAATATATATACATATAAAAAAAAAAGAAAAATAAGAATAATAAGACTGCTGATTGTTTCCCCCGTCACTGGAAGATCATATCATTTCAGGAGATCGTTGGAGGCCAAGCTGGGCATGTGTGTGTGTTTGACCTTTAACCTCATGGCAAGAATTAGACACGGATCAATTAGGAGAGAAAATTACAATTAAGTAAGGATCGATGGTTACCTCTTCTGGTCGGCCCAGTGCCGGAGTTCCAGTGAGCAGGACGGCGCGTTTGGCGTTCTGGATCACCGGCACCAGGATCTTGGTCCTGGCTGCGTTCCGGGACTTCAGGTAGTGCGACTCGTCCACTATGACCACGCCGAAGCGCTGCTTTTTCAGCTCCTCCACGAGCGAGCGAGCGTCGTTGGTGAGCAACCCGTAGCCCAGGATGGTCACCTTGCTCTGGCTGATTCCCCTGCAGGTACACACAGTGTCCGTTAGAGCTGCGCATCGTAAACAGAGCGTTCGTTCAGTAGCACCAACGTTGACTGTCCGAGCAGATATAGTCCTTACAAGATTTGAATATACATCAAATACAGATACAACTAAATTAGGGAGAAATTTGAGGGGGGAAACAAACTATAAAACCCGAGCGAAAAACCCCACATACACCGTGTCTTAAGTGTCTATTAGTAAAAAAAAAAACTAGACACATGATATACATTAATACTGAATCTGGATCTGTGGCTGGAGATAACGTAAAGCGTTTACATTGTCAATCTGGCCACTGCTAAAGAATTCAGGCCAATGAAAAAAAACAAACAAAAAAAACAAGAATCTCTCAAGCCTCCTTATAGCTCGTAATCTGAGACTGGGTGTAGCGGTAAATTTTTTATGCTGGTGACTTTCAGTTACCCCTGAAACCTTTCACTGGAACACAACTGGTACACTCTTTCCACTAAACTTTCAATACAAGTTGCTTATTAAATAATTTATTCTCTTAACCCATCCATTTTTATTCCTCGGCTCCTGAGGCATCGCTCTGCTTGTTTTATAAAAATGCAGCGATGCTACGATCCTCTCGATAGCAGCCACATCCCCACTGCGGGCCATCGGAGTTAAAACATCACAGACGCAAGGTCGCCGAGAAGCCGTTGCCGCGGCAGCGAATAACGGGGGGGGGGGGGGGACTGACCCCGGGCTGAGATGTTCGGGATGAGCGGGCCAATTCGAGCAGCTCTTTTTAGAAGCGTCGATATCGGGCAAAAAGACAACAAGACCCCGGTGCCTGTGCGACCCCGGCTTCCCGATATATCCAGGCGCAGGAGCTTGAGAGAGCTTCTGCTGAACACACACACACATTCACACACTCCTACTGAATGCTGCCTTGCTGCTAATATTTTGCAAAAGGCTTTTGGTTCTTGTGGATTCATGGGAAGGTTAAACTGCAAAAAGAATAAATAAATAAATAAATAATAGTAAGAGTTTGGGACTCAGCACATCTCAGCTATAATATAGTCTCTGCACGAAGCCTGAGCTCAATCTAGGGAGGGGGGAAAAAAAACGTTCAAAAATATGTTTTTTCTTGAAATTACCCAAGGCATCAGCATTCACACCATGATCGCTAAACTCAAACTGGGAAATACAAGAAAACAATAATAATGGGAAAAAAAAAAACACACACACACATGTACGTATTTGTTTCATTTCATCAACTTGATACAAACATCTACACTGATTTTTTCTTCACTGCCTCACACACTCCACGTATCCCCTATTTACATCCAGGCATTAAGCAGCCGCTCTTATCCAGAGCGACTTACACAAGGGCTTTGAAGTTCCCATCATTAAATATAATCCTTACACTGGGTTGCTAACTGGAAGCTCCATCAGTCAAAAGCTGCTGCAAAAGGATTTTTTCGTTTTTTTTCCAGCAATTAAATCCAAAAGGTTCGTACATGATATCGGTTTTGCTCTCCACCAGGTTGATGTCATCGGGATGCAGCTCGGGAACCCAGCGCTCCAGCTCCTCGATCCACGGGTACTTCAGTGAAGACGGCACCACGATCAGCAGAGGCCACTCGTCCCTGTAGAGGTACGCCACCGAGATGGCCTGCACCGTCTTCCCCAGCCCCATCTACGGCCGCCGACGTCAAACATTCAGCGTTTCACATTATAGTCAGCATTAGCAATGATTCGGTTTAGCACTGAACAATTTGTTTAAAAAATAAAAATAAAAAATAAAAAATATATATACAGTATGTCATGATTATTTTAACACGTTTGAATGTACTGTTACATTTTATTTATTAAGGCAAATAACTGAACAAAAGTACATAAAATTATTAAAAAAATAAAAAAAACATTAAATTCTTATTTATTATTGACAAACTCTATACAAAGTCCTGACTATTTCTATATTAAAATAAATTTTTTTATAAAACTAAAAAGTAATTAAATAATAATAATTATAATAATAATAATAAATTTTAGCCAGTTAAGATTATATTACTGTAATATTAGACTGTTTGAAATTTCATAATTTTTCATAATTTCTTAATGTTGAAATTTCAGCCTGTTGAGGTTAGATAATTGCACAGGGAAATATTGCGATTTCGATGTTTATGCGATTAATTGTGTATTTCATTTGGGTTTTTTTGGGGGGCACTGAATTTTGCACTCAGTTCCTACAATTTTCAAATCAACTTGAAGAAAAACTATTCAGTTCAAGGGCGATATTTACGATTCCCTCTATCCTGACTAGTGCTCCAGTATTTAAGTATAAAAATCTTGTATCTTATCAAATTTATGTATTTTATCTTATTATAAGAAATAGGAAATATATTTAATTTAATATAAGAAATGTAATATAAGATTACATTGCCTATTTCTAGATACATTTTCGTCAATTTCTTGTTTCTTTGAGAAATTATTTTGTTAATTTTAAATTTATAGAAATATATAAATATTATCTGCCAACAGAACAAGATATTTACATTTAAAAATTTAATAAAATACAATACAGTGCAAAAGTCTAAGGAACACTGTATTTTTCTAGTACCAACTTTCCTATGGATGTTTTTTTATTTTAGGACTTTTGTTGCGTTATTACAATAAAGCTAAACAAAAACATTAGTATTTCAACACAAACTTACAGGAAAAAACTGTCCGCCAGAATAGAAAGAAACATCTATACATATAATAAAAGGGTAAAGTTGGTGTATCTGTACATTGAAGATATTTTGCGAAAAAAATTATTTGGAGGACCTAAGATGAGTAATAGATCACATCAAGATGTTTTTGAAATTTAAATGGAAAACACCCTTATATGATTAAAATAAATAAATAAATAAATAAATCGACCTTAAAAAAAATCATTACTCAAAATTCAACAGATGGCGCTGTACATTTCTTAGTATGCGCTTATGAGTGTGCAACTGAAATCTTAATAAACGCGATCTCGCGCCTTCATTCCGCGCACTGCACGTGACGCGTAAAGATATTAGTTCCTTCCAAAATTCAACAGATGCCGCTGTATATTTTTAAAACGCGCTTATGAGTGGGCAGTTAAATTCCACATGCGCACATCTAGTTTTAGATAAAAAAATATATAAAATTTAAAAAAAGAGAGTTCCAAGAAGAACTGTGTGTGGTTCTGCAGGATGATCAGGAAAACTTAGTAGCTCATTTTCTTTATATAAAAACTTGTACTTGAGGCCAACAATGTGTCATCACGCCAAATACTGATTTTGTTTCATTAATTACGGTTAACTGGGCTTCATGGTTTCATTTGTTTATTTGTTTGTTTATTGAAGGTATACTCGCTCTACAGCATTTATTTGTAAGACATTAGCACAGTACTGTAGGTCCGGAAACAGCCTTCAATATCTTACATTTGGTTTATTGTTTATGTATTGGTTACTTACAAAATATTAGATACATTTGATGAGATTATTTCCAGTGCATAAAATGTTTTTATAATAAATAAATAAATAAATAAATAAATAGATAAATAAATAAATAAATAAGGACAAATCTACATGGTCGAAAGTTGTTGTTTTTTTCTTTGTATCTATCGAGCTACATCACCCCATAACCCAGACATGAGAAGAATTAAATACAACACTGTCACATCCAGTGAGCGACCTGAACTCGCCAGATATTCCGGCAGAACCTTTATCATTCTTCGTTATGCTAAACTCTTCGTAGACCATTTCTTCAGCACTCGGATGAAACCGGGCAGATGTGAAGAAAATCCTACAGGTGGTCTTTAAACTATTTGGAATTTCCGTGATGAAAGATGCAGCACTATAAAGCTTCAAAGCTCACATTACAGAGGGTAGAAAGTCTGTGTTTGAGATATTCCCGTTTATCTGACCGCTTAAATATTAAGTGATATAAAATTCTTTTAAGATAATACTTGAGCATATAAGGGATTTATATTTCATGTTTCGGATTTCAGCGTCCACTTATCGAGCGTTTTATGAGAGGAATAAGGAGTGTAATTAAATAGAATCAGAGTGGAATAGGTACTACAAGTACTCTAACCTTTTTTGTATCAAACTAACCGAAACAGGAACAATTTCTTTTTCCATCACCTCGAACCCATAAAAAAAAAAAAAATAAATAAATAAAAAAACTAAACATACAAAGGGGCTTACCTCATCTGCAATCAAACACCTGCAAGACAAAAACAAAAGCACAGGGAATTAAATAATAGAAAATGATTCTCTTCTCTTCCTTCGGTATTGTTTTGGATGCCGAATGACTCCGGAGGTGATCAGAAGCAACACTCATCTCATAAGCAGCGCCCCAGATAATTACCCTGCAAATTACGTTTTTTATTTCTGCCCAACAATCGATGTCTGGGGAGGCTGACTTATCGATCCAACCAGGTACTGTGAAAACAGAGCTTCCTGTCTTGTGTGTCTTGCTCAATATATTTCCACGCACCTGACACTCAAAATCCAATTAAACCACACAAGCTATCAGTGTAGGGGCACGGAGCGTTCATTTACAGGCTGATACACCAGAGCGCTGCTGAATTCTTAAATCCGAAACTGCTCATAATACGTGTTCTACATAATCTAAGGCTAATAATAATCATCATCAAAGAAAACGAACAGTGAATAACTGAGCTGCGAATAGTAGGTGGACTGTTGATTCGATTAGATTCAAAAGCAGAAATTTTTACTTTTACATAGCTGCGTTTCGTACAGGTCGTTGGGTATTAAAATCTACTAAATATAGCTAATAACAGGTTTACAACACAAGACTGTATAATTTATATATATAATATCTGCATAGTCTGGAATTTGTTGCAAATACATTTCACTATCGTTGTACAACCATGTATGTGACGAACAAAATTCTTGAATCTAACAAACTTTGAAATGCTGTTTAAGTTCTCAAACAAAGCGATAATCCAGTTTCCTGCCAAGTCTTCCGCTCCATACTCCAGTCCAGTAGGGCGGCGATATTGCACAACCTGCCTATAAGCTCCAAAGAAAAAGAAATAATACTCTTGCAAAACATGAGTATTTGAAGATGAAGAAAATTGTTTTTTTTTTTCTGCAAATGCTGTGGGATATTTCTAAGGAATTTTTTCATTTTTGGAGCATTTAACATTATATCTAAAGCTTAACCAACTGATTTTAAAAGTGTGAATCGATTCTAAATCAAAAAACATTAATTCATTCAACAAATACTTTTTTTAGGTTAAGAGAATTGCTCGACTGGTTCGAGTTGTCAGGAACGCTATTGTAACTCAAATAACGAGCAGAAAAGCACTTCAGGACATACAAAACATCATATATTAAGGCATATGGGTTAAAACAAACAGAAAAGCACATCAGGTTCTACTCCTGTCAGGCAAGAATAAGAATCTAAGGCTACACTAGGCAAAAGATCAAACAAACTTGGCAAGTGAAGATCAGACATCGACTGCCTGGTTTTGGATCTTTAGCAAAGAAGTGTTTTATGCTTTCTGCTTTCATGGATACATGATATGGTGGTGATGAAACTATGGTTGGTGCTTATAGCTGTTAGAAAGTACATGAAGACTTGTCTGGTGGACACTGTATACATACAGTAAATGCTTTTTTTTATTTTTTATTAAAAAATATACTTTGTACTAATTTACTCTTAAAAATACATATCCAAACCATATACTCAAGTGTAAGTTGACTGAAGTGTTACGACTCTGTAAATAAGTTTGAAAACCATGTTTTTGGAGGAAGTGCTCAGGAAGTTGACAAAGAAGGTGAGGGTGGTCATGCCCTGCTGCAAATATACACCTCCCCAATTTCGCCAGGATTCAGCATGATGAGCTGCCATCCGTTATGAGATGTCTAGCAGATGTGCCACACTATATGAAGAAACTTCACTGTCTAATGGTGTGAAAGAAATGAGACATGGTGTCATCATCATAACTGGTAGAAGGAAACGTGAAGACATTACATCACCAAGAGAAAGGGATAGAAGGGAGAAACAGAAGAGGACATAGCACTGAGCCTTGAGGGACATCGGTGTTAAGTCTGCAGTAAGAACGTGTTTATCCTCTCCAAGCCACCTGACATGACACAGATTACAAGTAGAACACGAAATACTGTAGCAAAAAAAAAAAAAAAAAGACCGCTGAAGTGATGCAAACTCTTGCACGTCCTGCTTGTGCTATTTTTTTCTTTACTAATTCTGCATTTCTTACGCAAGTGCACTCGACAGCTTCTTATTTCTACATGACAAATGGGTTTTAAAGTGATATAAATCTCTTTGAAAATGACTTGTAGTGGTTTAGCTTTAGTGGTTTCAGCCACTTAAGTTTTTTTTTCAAGCACAATCATTTCACAGGTTTACTGTGAATTGTGTAAAAAAAAAATCTTTAAGGTCATACTTGAAACATTGTGGATTAGAAATTTAACCATAATTGTGCAAGTAGAACGTCATCTGAGATAAAATTTAATATCTACCAGACTTCGCGTTGAAAGAGGTTATAACTGTCAAAGGCCAAAATCTCTAGAGAACACAAGAGCTCAAAACTGGGCCGTTAGGAAATGCATGAAAAAAATTGCCTTTAAATACATCAGTGTCCTTTTTGCATCAAGGATAGAAGGATCAGAATCTATCAAAAATAAATAAATAAATAAATAAATAAATAAATAAATAAAAAATGAGACCAATTTGAAAAAACTGGTGCAGTCTCACCACTCATCACCTCTAGGATCGCCACTTTGATACTGAGCCTGTTTTGCATGTTGTCCCAAGTCTGAGAGGGTTCTGGTCTGGGTTTGGTGTGGATTGCTGTGTCTAAAAACTGCCCCTAGGCTTGGGTGAGGATGTGGGTGTGTCCATTCATAATGACTGGCATCCGATCAGAGGTCTTTTCCTTCCTTGTACACAATGCTCCAGGGTAGGGCTCCAGACTTGCTGCAACCCAGATGGGATTAGGCTACTATTTAAAATGAATGAGTCCCTGGAAGCATCCTGGTTACAGGCTGGTAATTGCAGCATGATGTCTGGTAGTGATTTCCTGGCATACGCCAAGCACAGTGGTACCCACTAAAAAAGTCTAAACAGTGACTACAGTTTTTCCCACAGAGTCACAAGGTATGGCTGATCAAAGCCAGGAGCAAACCGGAGTTTATATCCTTGTACAGACTATGGATCTCAAGCCAATCAAGCGACATTTAAGAGGAATGATATCCACATGACAAGTGGGCAATTCCATATCAATAAAGACAACAACCTGTCTCTGAATGTCGACAAGACAAAAAAGGTGGTAGCGACCATTCTCTGCTGAGCATCAACTGTGAACATCAAATGGCCGACAGCACCTATTTCCTGGGTGTCCACCTGGAGGAGAACCTCACCTGGTCCTTCAACACCAGCTCTCTGCACCAGAAAGCCCAACGTCTTTTCTTCCTCAGAAGGCTGAGGAGCACCCAGCTTCCACCAATGATCCTGACCACCTTCTATAGAGGGACTATTGAGAGCATCCTGAGCGGCTGCATCACTGTCTGTTTTGGGAATTGTGCCACATCGGAAGACCGCAAGACCCTATAGCGGACAGTGAGGACAGCAGAGAAGATCATCGGGGTCTCTCTCCTCTCTGTTGAAGACATCTACACCACACGCTGTATTCGCAAAGCCACCAGCATTGTGGCTGACCGGACACACCCCTCACACTCACTCTCCACCCTCCTGCCGTGTGGAAAAAGGTACCGAAGCATTCGAGCCCTCACATCCAGAAACCATTTCCACAAACCAACCGTCTCCTCAACAAAAAGGGACTGGACTGATAAAACACACACACACAATCACTCAGACTAACTCAACTACCTCAAAATATTGAGACTGGACTGATTAATCAACACAAGCACAAACACATTGATCTACACTACCAAACTACTGTACCTACCCGTAAATGCTCTTATGCACAATATTCATTACTTGATAAATTTTTGCACTAACTATTTTATCCTTGCTGCTACTTACGGAACGTTTACCGTTTCCACTCCCACTACCTCAACTCATCACCTCATCACCACAGAGTATTGTAACGTCATGTTTGTCGCACTGTCACTTTGTCGCTCTTTTGCACTTTATGTTGTCTCTTCTGTATGAAAACGTAGATAGTTCCCAGCTAGCCAGCTAATCAGGTCTCTAAGTTAGCGAGTTAGTTTTTTGTTAAGTTTTTGTTGTTCATTTATGTTGTAAATTTATGTTGCATGTAGCACCTTGTTCCTGGAGGAACGTTGCTTCGTTTCACTGTGTACTAACTGTATATGGTTGAAGTGCCAATAAAGCCGACTTGACTTGACATATTCATCTACATGAAGCATCCACCATTTTGTTTAAGTCATACCAGGGCAAATTGATGCTGCTCTCGAAAGCCGAAGAAGGTCTTTCTGAAGATTTTCTTTTTGAAGCCCCAAATTAAAAAAGCCAGCATCGGCTTTCTTATTTAGATTTAAATTATTCACAGTATGGATTTGTCTTCTAGTGTCAAAGAACCTATAAGGAAAACATGTGCGTTTCATGTTCACTGGGATTGTGATTTGTGAATCTTTCAGGGGAAAAATTTTAATTGCTCCAAATTTAGTCAAGCTAAGCTGAGGGCTGAGTGATTGAGAACCATGTATCTTTTGCATGTTACAGTTACTACGGTTTGCATCATTATTCTTTCATTTAAAGCTGCTTCGATGGTGCTTTTTACAATGAGTAGATTCACTACAGTTTGAAATGCTCGCGTTCAAAACTGCCTCACAATTTGGGAATTTGCCTCTTATTTTTTATTCAGCAAAAATTAGGTTATAAATATTTATGTGCCAATTATGCATATGCCACTGAACATGTGGGACATGCTTTGCACCACAAATTATCGCCGCAATTTTAGCGGTTAATCTTAAAAACAAATTCCATAACGTTTATGCTTTTAATGCTAATGTATAATCTGTGTTTTTGCTATTTAGACCAGCTTTAAGGTTGCTTATGATATTCTTGTCCTACTTTTCAGATGCCAGTATCTAACGAGAGAGAAATGCATGCTGAGAGAGATAGAGAAAGTGGGATACAGAGACACCCGTAGACAAAACAATGACAGAGTGATGCATTCTGGGAAAAAGAAGGAAAAAAAAAAAAAAAACAACAACAAAGAAGTGAGTGAGATGTGAGTTAAAATAGGAGCGCACACCCTCTTCATCCCTTTTCCGCCTCCCAATACGGGAGGCCATGATTAATGCGCACTGCGTTGTTTTCTTCTAATTAATCCAACACTAGCACAGGTGTGTGTCTGTGTTTGTGCGAATACCCAAGCGTGCACATGTGCATATGTGTGCCGCGTGCCATTTCCACGCTCATTAATCACTCTTCTTTAAATAAGCCGACTCGTGCCAGGCCCCTTTACGGTTTCAGCACCTGAAGACCTTTCCCTTCTCCGCACTGGTTTAAATGTTATCTCTGATACGCACAGGGGTTCAAGTGTCATGCCGAACAGCCTGATTCCGCCTCGCCGCCCCGCACGGGAAAGAACCGGGTTGCAAGAGTCGATTGTCATAAAAGGGTTTGGTGCGTCCTTGTTTATCTGGACAGCTTGTTCAAACAATAGTAAAAAAAACAAAAAAACACATACAGGATAGAGGAGACACTGAATAGTGGTGGCTTATCTTAATGCGGTGGTGGTTACCATCGAAATACTGACACTGCCCAAAAATAATTAATATAAGAATACAAGATTATATAACACAAAATCTGCTAATCCTAATTTTGTTTAAATCTAGGCACAAATTATTTGAGCCTGCTCATTGAGCAACATTCCCAAATGTTACTATACAACTAAAAACCTCTAAAATTCAACTTTGGTGAAAAAGGGAATCAATGTAATGCATGTTGTGTCACAAGGTGTACAGAACAACAGGTCCCGTGAATCGTCATGGAGACGATGGTCAAGATTGCACATTTGCCTCACTTGAGTTAACCAGAGGAAACAAATACGTGGGCAACCAATAAATTTTCCAAACTTCGCTTTTCGTATCGTGATGAGACGGAGAGACCAGCTGCCGCTTTCAAGGCCGTTTTCACATTAGGCGAAATTGATTTGTACGCTGCCCAGAAACGATTGCGCTCCCCTTTGCGTTGCATGTTTTTCTTCTCCATTCTCGTGTACGCTTGTGCATTTACACTCTCTGATACAGCAGGTGGCGGTATGCACCGACTTGGTGTGTGAGCCGGCATTGAAAACAAGAGAAGAAGAGAATGAGGGAGTCGATCTTCGCGCTATGCCGAATATTAATGATTTTTTTTGAAAAACGTGTCAAGCGCGACGCTACTGTATCAGTTAGGTCAGAGGATGAGATCGGCATGTGAGACTTCGGAGGGGACGATGATGCCGCCGCGTCGTTCTCGAGATCACCTTTTTCCAGCGCATGCTGGTTCCTAAGCACGGAACAATCCCGGAGTCCTAATGTGAAATCGCCCGTACATTGTTCCATCTGCAAATACTAAAATTGGGCATAAAAAAGTGAGACAGGAACAGTTTTAGGTTAGAAACGGTAACCATGCTACGCATTGGGCCACCTCACATCACGCTATCATTGATTATTACAAAACCGGCAGTTACCGGAACGAGCACGTTTTCAGTGTGATCACCTGTGACCGGACTCACATACAGTACACGTGCTCCTGAGGAGCACAACAGAAAAGGAGTTCAAATCCCACTGCAGCCATCCATACCCAGGAGTAGGACCCAAGGAGGTGGAGGGTCATTTTTGGGCTCTCGTAGCAAGAGAGCAAGAGATAAGGGTCAACACCTATCCCTCGTAGACAGTTTGAAAAGATCCAGTGGAGCCAGGTGCCCTCCCTGTTGACTCATTTCCAGTCGATATAAATGTTCTATCCCGCCTTATCTCCTGCGTTATTATTGGGTACGAGAATTCAGTCTTATCTGTGGTTGGTTAGATGCTTTACTAGGTATGAAATGTGAGCCAATCAGTTCCTCAGCCAGGGATGAAAAATTTGAAGTAAAGACAGATTGAGGACAGGTGAGAGTTGTTCTTACAGAGGTTCCTGATCAGGAATGGGAGTGAATGTTACCCCCGCGCGGGGCAAAAAGAATATGCGCTGCAAGAGTCGGATCCACCGAACTCTACTGTTGTGTACGCTGCAATTGCTGCTGACTGTTTCTCTTTATTCATAGCTTCATCCATATCTCCAACCAGAAAGGAGTTTGGCAAAAGAGTTATAGCCAACAGTATGAGGAGAGATACATATAGACAATGAAGTTGAGAAAAAAACGTAATGTTCTCAGGTCTCAAAAGGACATGTGCTTCCACAACCTTTAATCTGTTTAAATTAAAACTCTGGTTCATTTCCCCTTTTGCCGTGGTTCGTTTTGTTTGGTCCCCCAAAAAGAAACGGTCTCGATCGGAATCATCTGTCGAACTCGGGTGCGGTCCTCATGCTGAGAAAACGTACTGAACTAAAACGGGACTGATGTATGTTCTTGAGGGATCTTCAGAAATGTCTTGGGCTGATGAGACCGTCACAGGTCACGAGGGTTAATCCACTGCTGTATCCGTGCTTCACTTTCAAACCGTATGATTTGTCTGCATCAATGCAAGCAGTGTAATAAACACTCACAAAGGGTAACCTCCATCGTGAAAATGACTCTTTGTCTTTGCTTTGCTTCTGCAGTGGACACTTCTGATTGACTAAGGCTGCAACTAATGATTACTTTGATTGATTTTCTATCGATTATTGAACCGATTACTCAGCTTACAGATGGCATTTAGCTTTCAGTCTTTTAAATTTAGCTTGACATTGCGCTAACTAACAATCAGGATAATAAAGATGAATACTTCATAAAAAAAATGTCTTGAATAAAGTATAACCTATAAAAAAATAACCATTAATTAAAGCTTGAAGGTGGCAGATGGTAACTACGGGAGCGAGTTGAAATGTTAAGAAAACTGTTGTGGTCAACGGGCGTGGTCATGTGGCAGCGGCGTGGTCAAAGGGAGTGAGAAGTGAGAAGAGCCTGAGTGTGCGGTAAATGGCAAAAGCACACACGTCCCCCGATTCTCGCGTCCTCGGCCACGCCCCCACCAGCGCAAAGTCTTTCCTTCCCTCTGTTTTGCTCGAGTTAAGAGTGAAATGTTCCAGACTCTTTTGCTCGTGAAGGTGTTTGCCATCACACTATTACTCGGTAATCCTCACTCCAGTAATCCTGACACGTACAGGTCAGAGCTCACAGTTCGTGCGAGAATCAAACATGATGACGTCATCAACTAACCGACAGTCAATTTCAATGTCAACTTATCGGATTATCCATTTTAGTCGTCGACGATGATGATGATGATTCCTTGTTACACCCTTACGAGTGGAGAGGACGCTCTCAGAGGGTTTGAGGTATGCTCGGATTTTTCTCCGTGTGAAAAGAAACCGAACTCATGAAGTGATTCAGACCAGAGTGAACAAAATGAGGCGCTCTGAGCACTCTACACTTATTTCCGACAAGACAGAAACGGCCGGATCAAAAGGTTACACAGCCAACATTTACATCTACTTGAGGGATCATTAAAGGTTTAGCCGGGAAGGGACTAAAGTCCAGTCCAGGTCCAGGTCCAGGTCCAGGTCCGGGTCCAGTACTTGCAGTCCAGGTCAGACAGAGCTAATGAAATCGTAGGTTGGATCTCTAAAGTGTAAAATTAACTGAAATATGAAATAAATCAAACCATTCTGTTAAAGGTCACGATGTTTGTTGTATGTAGTAGACCACTTTTCTTCCTGTTTACGGGATGCTCACCAGTTGCCGATTTGATGAACTAATGCAGCTGAAAAAAAAAGCTCTCATTGTGTCTTAAACTGTCCTTAATGAATTAAAGTCTGAGCATGAAGGAAAAACAAGATTGTACAGTCAAAGACGGGAGTCCAGCGTTCCAACTGGACCAATCACCTCTCATTACCTCCCCTTTAACTACAGTACAATAGAGATCTACAGGTGATACAACGCAGGAGTGGCTTCAGGACAAGTCTGGAAATGAACAGATCTTGAGAGGTTCTGCAGGAAGGCATGAGATCCTGGTATTAGATCTGGGAACACTAAATGAGTCCATCTCAGAGCTTGTCATATACACTGGGCAATCGCTAACCAATCGCTGGTGTCCGTCAGGTCCTGTATGCGGAAGACGATGGATAGCACTTCCGTCCAGCTTTGTTGAGCCGCCCCGTGACGCAGTCTCTGGGTTTATTCCTCTCACACACTTAGGATAATTGATCTAAGGCAACATAATCTTAAATAATCTCTAACGTTTATTTCGTAGCACAGTTAACACCACGATTATAAACGCTCTCGTTGACCGTCTGCCCCTGCGGATCGATAACTCCCCGTGAGAACGCTGGATATGAAGACAGACGCGTATTTTTGCTGCCGGATGGGGGGGAGGGGTAGGAAACGTCCTACGGTGGCAGGTTAATGCGGCGAGCGGAGTTCAGGGCTCATTAAGCGCCGTATGCTAATCTGGTGTCCCGCAGCACTCGCGGCGTCGCGGTTCAGCTTACAATCAACAGGGTGGATTCCAGGCAGGCGTACGTCTCATCTCTGAGCGCCGTCTCGTTTACGCCCTTTCGCAGACGGTCTATTTGTTTATTTATTCATTTATTTATTTAGACGGCAACGCATACAAGTCCACCAGAGAAGACTTGACGCGCACACATGATGGACAGATGATAAAACGGAGGAGAAGGGATTGCAGAAGAGACTGCAGAGCTAAGAATAGTTTACCGGCTTCTCTCCCTGCATCTGCTCGCGATGAGGCTTCGTCCCAGAGAGTGGAAAGAAAGCTCTTCACAAATGAAGAGAGAGATGGAGAAAGCGTAAATGAGAACGTCAAAATAAATGTCTTTTTCACTTGGATCACAGCGCTGTTGAATTACATTAATGGCTCTTGTTCAAAACTTTTATGGTGGTCGGAGGCGGTGACAGCATTTGTGGGAGGAGTCTTTGGGGTCTCTCACTAACAAGCTGGGGTTTGTCTTATTTACGTCAAGACTAGTTCAAGGAACCAGAGTGTTAGATGGAACTATAAACGGATCAAAAGTGTACATTTTATACGTAATTTATTATTTATTTATAATAATAACAATATCTACTTTGGAGTGAGACATAACAGACTTTATGAAAAAGTCTAGATTTCCATCAAATTCCCTTTCTGACTGTCCCCCCCCCCCAAACACAACCACACGTACATGGCCCACGTACAGGATGTACTATACATTTCCGCTATAAAGATGGGCAGCTTGATTGATCAGTTACGGGAATCAGCTTGCGGTCTCGCAGGCTCCCGATTGGCGCAACAAAACGCTTTGTCAGACTTGAGAACAAATCCGACTTACGAACGTGGTCCTGGAATGAAACTCGTTCGTAAGTCAGGGACTACCTGCATACAGACAAGGCACTTGGGAGACGCCCTTCTCCAGAGCGATTTGGATTTCATTATACATGTGAGCAGTTGAGGGTTAAGGGCCTTGCTCGAGGGCATAAAAGAGACAATTTGGCAGTCGTGGGATTTGAACCTGTCACCTTCTGAACGGTAGTCCGATGCCTTAATCACTGCCTTCTCCCATCTCCATGTTTTATTCTCATCACCTTCTAAACTACTTTCACCTCCGTTACTTACACTTTCACCCGCTAACGGTTAGTTACCAGCTAGTTATTTTGTTCCACCAGTCGTGTTGGCGAAGCAAAACATATCATACTCTGCTGAGATTGATGTCATAATGAATATCAGAACAGCTGTTATGCTTTAGACGCTCACTCTGCGCCATCGTACCTACGTCTTCATCCCAGCCGTGCTGATATTCCTTACGACGGCACTCCCCGTCCTGTGATATCACTTTAATACGATTGGATGGTGAATATTTGTTGGACGGATATATTTCAGTCAAAAATTTCATCTGGGTCCGTCTTTGCGGAAAAGTCTGGATGTGATATATTTCTTTTGCAAAGTTAGGAAAGTGTACGGCTTCTTACGCTGAATTTCAAATACTCAGAAAGGCACTGTCGAGCTCAGCAGTTTCCTTTCAAATCAAACAGAGCAGTGAATGAATTCTGAGCGGTACACACACCGACAGCAGCTGAAATGTTCTTCTGAAAAGGACAGGACTTACTGCAGCTTCTCTTTTTTTTTTTTTGTTTCTAGCCCAAAGCAGGAATGTCTAATAAGTCTAGTCCTACTGCACCTCATTGATTTTAATGCCTCGACGCTGCATCATCAAGCCAGAGCAAATTTATACCATTAACACTTTTAATTTGGGGATTCGCTGACTTCCATTGGTAATGAAGCCGTCGTTCGGCTGCGTAAACGTTATGATGGAGGCAAAAAAGGAGCCAGGCGGCAGCTCGGGTCTCAGAGGAGCTCGCTAAAACCTCGCTTGGAGTGTTTTTGGCTTCTTCGAACACCTCGTCGGAATTAACGAGAGGATGGATTTATGTCGCGAGCAGCCGAGAGCCGAAATAATCGCTTTTCAATTTTTTTTTTTTCCGACTGTATAAACAGTCAGCGGCAATAACAATAAACAGAGCAGATACTCTGACGTTTCATTAATATAATTAGCCTAATGCATCATTTATTACGGGTGTGGAGGAGAGAAACCGAGCAGGCTCGCTTTCTCCCCTACAGGCCAAACGCATGGAATAAAAATCGCATGATCTTCCGGGTCTGGGTGCCCGTGTCTGCGCGGCTAATTAACATGAAAAGCGAGCATAAATCAATCACTTTAAACAAATCAAGTACGAGATGGCGAAGGGAAAAGAATCTTTTTTTCCGGCTTGTATAGCTTAGGACTTCAACTCAGAACTATTTTCTTTTCTTTTTTTTCCTTTTTTTTAATTTGAGCTACGATGATGAGAAGTGGAAGTGTTCAGAGATGTGCAGCTCTACGGCGTGATTATAAGGACAAATCGAATTGTAACTCAACCACGATCCAATCAGACGTCTGAGAAGAGGCGCACGTTACCGTAGCAACTACTAATATGAAAATAGCTGACCAAATCAAATTCTAATTTTATTTGTCACATATCCATATAGCGTATTCAATAACGGTTTAAATAAGTACAGCAAAATAAACAAATATTTTTATTATGTATTTATGTAAATAAATACATAAAAGGAGATACCCCTATTGGAAACTGCACTGTAACGTGTAAAAACATTCATTCCTATAGATTCATCTTAGTGCATTACTTGCAAAAGTATTGACCCCTCCTTGACCTTTGAGCGCATACATGAACACTGTTCACTCATGAAAGGTAAGATAAAAATGTAGATTTTAATATAAAAAGGTAAGGTAGGATTATGTTTATTTTTTACATAACTCTGCTATACTATACGAACCCAAACCCCACACACAATTTTCAGGGTAGCGTATTCTGTGTAGATTCATAGCAGTAAAAGGAAAAACAAAGTTTAATGGGAGGTAAATACTTACGACAATCTCATAGCGCCAGGATTTGGCTTGTTGTAGGAATTTAAGGACATTATGATAATTAGAGTGAGGTCTAACGGCAGTCAGATGGCATTATGGGTAATCATAGTTATAACAGGCCAAAAGAGTCTGAAATTCCAATGATTCTGAAAAAATAAATAACGAAGAAAAATATAAGATTTTTTATTATTTTTAAAAAATGCACAGGAAGCTCAGGTGTTAATTATTAAATGAAAACTTTGAATCCATGTCGTTAAGAGCAAACTGTACATTTTAATAAGCATATCATTTCTACACGACACCTAATGAGCACTTAGGTTAGGCAAAGCTGTCGTGTGAGAACTGTGCAAATTCATAGGGAAAAAATAACAAAATCTCTAAAACGTACTTAAGGTTGTGAATGAAATCAATTCTCAATAGAATTAAAAATATAAAAAATTATTCAAGTTAAATAGGACTTCCAGGGTCGTCCCTGACAATCAGAACTCTTTCACAAGAGGATCAAATGAAATTAGACGGGACTCATTAAGCAGGGTTCCTCCTCTTTATCTCACTAGGAGCGCTGGACCGGTCCCCGGGGGGGGGGGGGCGGGAGACGTGTGCAAGCTCCCTCTGAACGCGGCGTTAATTAACTGCCTGACCCTCGTTCCCAGAGAACACAGCTTCCTCGAGTCGCGCTACAGATCAACCTTCATCGACACTATCTGCTCCTGACTGCTCCGACCCGGATTCCCATCGACCCCGAGCCGGAGTAAATTACCTCGCCTGCTCGCTTTTAATCACTAAACAATCGCCTTGACTTAAAGATGCGACGCTTAGACACTCGTTCCTATGGTAACTGGTGGTAGTGAAGACGCGGATAAAAAGCACTAAGAAAAAAAAAAGGCTCTTTGTTGGTATTTATGTGTTGCAACATTGCATGGAAGGAGTCTCCAGTGTCAGGGCTTCATAACGGTCGCGGCATGCTTAGATCGCCACATGTTCTTTGTGTCTTAGCAACAACTTGTCCAGCAGAAGGCCAATTAACCATCTGCCTCACCTTTAAAACCTTACAACCTTACCTTATTATTATATAATATCTTATTATTATAGTTATTATTCAGTTCCTTCCACGTACTCTTATTGCAAATAGCTGTGTCTTTCCCTGGTGATGGAGGTGATTTGCCGGGTTTGAACTTGTTTTGTTCACCGAAAAAAATTCAAATTGTACAAGTGCTTGCATTAAATATGCCATGCTTTAACCTGGACAGATGTCTGATCTGGGTTAAAATAAATACAACGGTACCTCTGCATCTGAATTTAATGTGTTCGGGAGGCATTATTTCATAGGAAATAATGTAAATGCAGATAATCCTTTCCAGCCACTCAAAAATATGACCAACACTACCAATTTCCAACACTATAATCATAATTCTGCATATAAAAGCAATCAAAACATTTTTAAAAAAGACATGTAAAATATGAAATAAAACCTTAATTTATGATTCACGTTGGCAACAGCTGCTTTAAAAACCTGAAAGCGACTCCCTTTACTTCTTGCTACCGTCCTTGCTAACTAAAATTTTTGGGACCCATGGTGCAATGTCTTCACTAATTCTTGCACAAAATACACAAAAAAACAAACAAACAAACAAAAAAAAACCACAAAAATACATATATAACTCTCTTTGCTTGGCTTTCCACTGACACACAGGTTTTGACCGGCTCCCGGATGTGCACGCAATTTCATCTCATTTTGTTCTCGTGTATTCTTAAAATGGTTTATGTGCTGAGGCAAGTTTCTTGCAAAAACTCGGTTCTTAAGGCGACTTGAATGAGAACGAGCAGATCGGAATTAGTGCGAATTTACGCCTCTGCTCAGGCATAGGGTTCACTGACATGAACGCGACGTTAAAGCTTTGCTCGTCTTGCAAAATGCTCGCAGACCGAGTTACTCCCAATCCAAGGTTCCACTGTAATGTGAACGCAGCAAAAACGGTCGTTGCTCAATACGTATGTAAATTGACGCACAGCTTATGAAATTAATCCTCTCTCACATGATAAGGATAAAACAATGACAAACCTGTACACACCCCCCCCCCCTTACTGACACACTTCACAAGTTTGCTCTCAAACACTAGTCACGTGTGCCTTGTAACACACGTCTACCTCATGTTTATTTTCTCTCTTACACACACACACACACACACACACACACACACACCTTCCAGCCCTGGAGAGAGCGAACTGAACCCCGTCACGCTGAAACTGCAGCAGCCTCCTCGCCAGTCTCTCGGGCAGATCCAGCAGCTCGTCTGTCCTGCCTGCACTGCGACCTCTCATCATCCTCCGCTTATAGATTAGACAAATAACGCCAACCGAGACCGTACACCGACTAACACATCAACTGACACACTAAGGTGTGTGTGTGTATAAGTGTACTGCAGCAGTAATTATTATTATAAACTAAAGAACTGTTTCGTGTACAGACTAACTCGAAGATTTGTTCGGGTCGCGCGCGCGCGCGCGCATTCGAACGTTTCCCGGCAATGTGACGTAGCGGCGGCGTCATAACCGCGCGACACAAGCTGTTCGAGCTGAACTCAGCTACAGGACCAGTGTGTGTGTGTTGGAGGATATAAAATAACGAATTATATAAGTACATAGATAAATCTATCTATGTATTTATCCATTTATTTATCTACCTCTCTACAAGGTCACGTCACTAGATAGATAGATAGATAGATAGATAAATTGACAGATAAAGTATTAGATATTGTATGGTATTAAAGTGATTTTCTGTGTTTAAAAATGCGTTATTTGAATGAATGGATAAATTCATTGATAGATATAAGAGATATAATAGATATTTAGAGAGAGAGAGAGAGAGATAAAAGAGCTTGATAGATATCTTATTGATCCCAAAGGAAATTCAAATACTAGGTACCTATCTATCTAGCTATCTATCAAGTAAAGTGACCTGAGTTACAAAAGGCATTATATAAATACATAGAGAGAGAGATTAATCAGTTAGTTAATTAATCTTGTGTTATTGTATTGGAATTTCCTTCATGATCAATTGGGTATCTATCTATCTATCTATCTATCTATCTATCTATCTATCTATCTATCTATCTATCTATCTTGTAAAGTGACCTTGTGTTAGACAAGGCACTATATGAATAACCACTATATAGATAGATAGATAGATAGATAGATAGATAGATAGATAGATAGATAGATAGATAGATAGGGTGGATTTTATCCAAATTAAAATTTTATTTGTCATATACACAGTCATACACAGTATGATATGCAGTGAAATGTTCTAACATCTGACCATGACCTCAAAATTTAAAGAAATATAGAGTATTCTAAATAAAGAATGTTAAATAAGAATATAATAATAAAAAAGAAAAATAGGGTATGACAAGAAAATATTCAAATAAAGAATATGAAATAAGAATATAATATTTTTTTACATTATATAAAATATAGAAAACTTTTGGCCATAAAATGTTCATTATGTACAAATAATAAAAAGAAATAATAATAATAATAATAATAATAATAATAATAATAATAAATAAAATTTAATTGAAAAAATAGAATCCTGACTCAAATAACCCCAATAAGTATGACAAATCGTTAGTATATTATTATTATTATGGCAACAGCGCGGTGCTTTAGTGGCTAGCACTGGCCAGGTTCGAGTCCCGCCTCTGTGTGCATGGAGTTTGCATGTTCCCCCCTGTGCTTGGTGGGTTTCCTCCAGGTACTCCGGTTTCCTCCCACAGTCCAAAAACATGCAGATTAGGCTAATCTGTGTTTCCAAATTGCCTCGTAGTGTTTGACACCCCACTCAGGTTGTACCCCGCCTCCTGCCCCAAGTCTCCATGGATAGACACCAGACCACCCTGTGACGCAGCATACAGGATAAAGCGGTATAATCAGATGAGACTATTATTATTGTTATCATTATTATCATTCTGTGATCTGATTGGATGCGCTAAGTGCCGGTCACTACTCTCCCTCCGCCTTTTCTCTCCCAGCATCCTTTGCGGCGCTGTGACTGAGTTGCTTAGTTAGCCGTTAGCCTCTACATGCTGCTGCTGCTCTGATTAGTTTTTCCCCCCTTTTTTCTTCTGGAAATTTCCCCATTCTATCGTTCATCCCGGTGAGTGAGGATTCGCTTTTGTTCTGTTTTAATCGCAGTGTCGAGGCGTGTATGTTCGTCTGCGACACACACACACACACACACACACACACACAGCTATTATAAAGACACCGGTTAGCTTGATAGGCTAACTGAGTTAGCGGCTTCGCCATAAGCGCGTGCATTAAATAAATGATGTGTGTTGGGTTTTATATGTGTTGATAGCGAAGGTGTAGGATTTATTTCAGCTCCTGGGGTGAGTGGGGTCGCGTCCACTCGGTTTGGTGTTTAAAACAAGACTGTTGTAGTAAAATGAGGCAGGTTTAGTGTGTTAACATCATGCTAACGACACACACACACAGCCTCGCGCTGTCCAAACCGCGTCGCGTTCACTCATCCAGAGCACTCGTTAGGGCGTGACGTCATAGCGTTCTCGCGCTGTATAGCGCTATCCCTGTCCTGAGCACGGCGAATTGGGATTCGGCCAATAACCGGGGCTTTCTCTAGGTTATTTTCTTATTCTCACGCCATTTTATTGACTTCAAGTCGTGTAGCTGTTTTAAAAAATGTCTGCTTGTCATTATTTATAGTATAAAATTAGTAATATTCTAGTTTTAACCATAATCTGAACGCATTCTAGTTCACTACTGGGTTTCAGTCAGACAGGTGAGTAACTGGGTTTTTGAGTAGTAGTAATAATATTTACTATAATAAAGCTTTACTGATCATTGTTTTGCTTTTACACATTATCCTAACCTTAGGGGATTGAGTTGCTGTCTGGACAGGGTTTTCCTGCCACTGTTTGCGCTCCTGACACGATAACAGCAAAAAAGAAAAAAAATCAAGGTCACACACAGAGCAGTTTCAAATGGCCCAGAATTTTTTTTCATTGTACTTTTCTCTAATATAGCAGGAAAACATGATTTCAAATGGAAATATGCTTCATTGTGTTCTCAGGTTTTGCGAGGATAATTGACATGTTTGACCAGTCATTTTGTGTGTCGTCATCCAATCAGATGAGCTCTAGAATGGATAAGCCCCGCTTCCCTGTGCTGCTCCACCACCTGGCTCAGAGCGTTCTGTATCAGAAAGATTAAATAATATTTAGGCACAAGTTGAATTACAAGTACCGTTTACCCATTAGGGCCCCACTCCCCATATTATTTTTCCTCTCCGTACTCTGGTACACTTGCGTATTTACACCCTCTGATACAGCAGGTCATAGCACACACCGGCTATGTTTGTGATCTGTCATTAAGCACAAGAGAAGAAGAGAAGGAGGAAGTTAACCTTCACGCTATGCCTGATATTACTGCTGTTTTGGAAAAACATGTCAAGGGCGATGCTCTCGCATGGCTTCCTACTTCATCAGCTTTGGCTGTGTAGGTCAGAGGATGAGACTGGTGCACACATACTACAGCCACACAGAGATTTCAGAGGAGACAGATGGCAGTGGTGACGTCATGTCTAAACGGTGATCTACTTCTGTGTTTGGGTACGAGTGACTTTCTTATTTGATTCGATCCATTCCCGAGTACGCTGTATTGTGCCCAAGACCACCTTTACAAGCGGACTCGGGCACGGTTCCCGAAAGTGAAACGATTGTGTTCTCAGAAACAATCCCAGGGCCCTTAGTAAAAACGCCCTAACTTGAATAAGGGTGTTTTCACATTAGGGCCCCTGAGAGGTCTCGACCCCAAGGTACGATTTGACATTTTCCGCAATAATGAGAATGGCCATATTACAAATATTCACTTCCTTGTTCTCATCTTCTTTTTGTGTTTAATGGCGGCTCACAAGCCAACTAGGTGCGTATTAGCACCTGCTGCATTGGAAAATAATAATGTGAGGTCAGCGGGGGCGTGGAGAGGGTGGAGAGATCGTTCCTGGGCACAGTACAAATCAATCATGCCTAATGTGGAAACGCCCTAACTCTGACTCTTTAGCTTGCTGTTCTGATGTCTCCTGAAGTGATGTATTTGTGTGTGTGTGTGTGTGTGTGTGTGTGTGTGTGTGTGTGTGTGTGTGTGTGTGTGAGATGTTAAAAAAAAAAAAAAAAACCACACAATTTTTTAGGATATCAAAGTACAGTCATGGCCAAAAATGTTGCCACCCTTGCAATTCTGTCAGAAAATGCAACACTTCTCTCAGAAAATTGTTCCAATTGAAAATGTTTTGGTATTTATATGCTTGTTTTGGTTTGCACTGGAACAACACCAAAGAAGAAAGTCAAACTTGATGAAAAAAAAATTCACACACAACTCAATTTTATTTGACCTTTGTAAGAAATTATTGCTTTTCAAGCATGAGATTCTCCTGTAATTTGTATTGAGACACACCTATGGCAAGTAACAGGTACGGGTAATGTAGTCAGCACACTTGCAACCAGTTAAAATGGAGAAAAGTTGACTTTGTGGTGTGTCATTTTGTCAATTTGCGAGAAATAAATTGTGGAAAAACATGGACAATCTCAAGTTCATCTACGGAGATCTTAATGTTCCTGTGTCCACTGTGCCCAATATCAAGAAGTTTACAGCACATTCAAATTCAAGCCGATATGCAGACACAGGGTCAAACGGTGTCAACTCTCACTATGTGTCGCCATCTGAATGAAAAGGGGCGCTATGGTAGGAGCCCCAGGAGGACACCACTGCTGACACAAATCATAAAAAAAGCAAGACTGGAGTTTGCCGAAACGTATGTGACAAAACCACAATCCTTCTTGGAGAACATACTGTGTACAGATGAGACAAAAATAGACATTTTGATAAAGCACAGCATGGCACTGTTTACAAAAAAAAGAATTGAGGCCTTCAAAGAAAAGACAGTCAAACATGTTGGAGGTTCAAAGATGTTTTGGGGTTGCTTTGCTGCTTCTGGCACTGGATGCCTTGACTGTGTGAACGGTATCATGTAGTCTGGTGATTACCAAAGACTTTTTTGGGCGCAACATAGTGGCCAGTATCAGAAAGCTGTGTCTCAGAGGTCATGGGTTTTCCAGCAGGATAACACTTCAAAAATCACTTAGAAATGGTTACAAACAAATCGCTGGAGAGTTCTGAAATAGCCAGCAAAGAGTTCTGATCTGAATCCCATTGAACACCTGTGGAGAGATCTCAAAACCGCAGTTGGGAGAAGACATCATTTAAATCTGAATGACCTGGAGCAGTTTGCAAAAGAGGAGTGGTCCAAAATTCCAGTAGAGAGGTATAAGAAACTCATTCATGGTTACAGGAAGCGATTGGTTTCAGTTATTTTTGCCCAAGGGAGGTGCTACCAAATATTAAGTTAAGGGTGCCAATAATTTTGTCCAATGCATTTTTGTTTGGGTTCTGTGTGGAATTGTAGCAGATTTTACTTTTCTTCACTGTTCTTTTTTTCAAAATAAACATGAATACCAAAACATTTGCAACTGCAACAATTTTCTGACAGAAATTGCATGGGGGTCGATATTTTTGGCACACATTTTTAAGGAGTGTTTCAATTCTGTGTGTGTATAAGAGAGAGAGAGAGAGAGAGTGACGGGGGGATGTATTCTGGGCACTGCCGGATGTGTAAATCGGCGCACAGCAACAAGAAAAACGATTACATCATGAGTGAAAGGAAAAAAAATTTTTTTTTTTTTTTTTTTACACCAACATACAAAGAATCCGATCATCACCTTGAACATGAACACGTTGACTTTTTTTAAGCGCTGATGATCCCACTCATCATCTACACTGCTTTATCCCATATACTGGGTCATGAGGGCCTGAAGCATATCCCAGGTGACTCGGGGCTCAGGGCCGTGTACACCCTGGAAGGTGTGCCAATCCATCGCAGGGCACACACATGTACACACACACACTCACGCTTTTTTACGCACTATGGGCATTTTGGGATGTCAGTTAGTCTAACCTCCATGTTTTTGCACTGTGGGAGGAAACCCACCAAGCACAGGGAGAACATGAAAACCCCATGCACACAGACTCCGAGGTGGGATTTGAACTTGGATCGAAGCTTTTCACAGCAGATTGTTTGTTCTTAAAGTGAGAAGTCTGTGGAAAAGCTGCACCTTGGATATTTTAATAGTTAATAATTTGTCAGAATTAATCAGCAATTAGTCAGGTGTAAATGTTGATTTTATAAATAATATTTGGAACAACCTGTGTAGCTTAAATTTTTTGTGTTGTAATGATTTTCTCATTTAATAATGACTTCGTGCTAGGGCTACAGACAGACAAACATCCCTTGGTCACAAATTAATTTTGCATAACAGTTCTCTCCGGTATCCTGCGCAAAGTCTTTTGAGACTGTGACAAAATCTAAAAAGAGAAAGTAATATAGAATCTGCTTATTATTATTATTATTATCGTATCAGGTCATCCTTAGTGATTACTGTCCCTAGTGTCTACTTTATTAAACCTCTACTTTTCAAGTACGTTGGACTGTATTGGATAATTTGTCTTTTTTAATGGCGCGGGCCTTTGATAATTATTGTTATTTTGGTATTGTAGTCAGAACTAAAAGTGGCTTTACGTATTTTTTATATTTATTTTTATTTTATTATAATTTTTTTTCTCCCCTCTATTTGACATACTCGAGTAAAAACGTTGATGGAGTAATGGGATTTTTTTTTTATGTCGCGTTTAATTTTTAACCTCAAGTCAATAAGTTGTTTCATGCAAGAAAACTTCAGTGCTGCCCTTAGTGTGTTCGTGTAAGTCAGTCGAGATTACAACTTTACAGATCAGTAGGTTTGTGTGAGGACGTGTTTTACGAAGCACCGCCCCTAAAACCTGTCTCGCCGAGTGTTATCTTTTTAACGCTATAAATATGCTGAAGTCACTTCACGCCGAACGGTGGTGTTGATGACGGTAGAGAGCGTCTTCTCAGCCCAAGGTGTTAACTCGCTTACAGAAATAAGCAACTTTTGTATTTTGCTGCAATTCCATCCTGGCGCTGACGGATAAATGCGCTCCCGGGACAGAAGCCAGACATTTCCCCGGCCGAGAGGGAAAAACGATGACTTTTCGCACCTTTAGACCTTGCTTGTCCACTGACGAGATGCTCTCTGGTGTTGTGGACATATCCGTGCAGGATCAGCGCGAGGTTCTTGTACTGAGTCATTCCGGTGTGTGGAAGGTTGTACAGGGGAATCGAACCCTTGGTCTTTCATTAAACCCAAATGCGGCCCTGGGTGGCACGTCAGCATGCAAATGATTTAAAACGCGTAATATTCTAAAGGTCACCGGATTTCGTTAGGTCCCAAATCACTTTGGTTTCCATTAGTGCCGGCTATTATGACCGAATAAAACGTCCAAATGAGCCGTGGTTTAAAACGCTGACCAACAAAGCGAGGACCTTTCCATTGGCACGACGCAGCTTTTAATGAGCTCGAGCCCAGCGATCCAGTTCCATCCAGTTTTTCCTTGCTTTATTAGAGATGTAGTATTGCTGTGCAGCATCACGGAGGCTTGTAAAACTTACGAGATGTAGTTTTAATCTGAATCATTTTATTTATTTTATTTTTGTAGAGAAACCCTGGAGCCTCTAATCTGACAGGAGGAGTGATGTAGCTTTTGAAGCTCCCATGCTGACGGTGATGCGTTTGGAGATGGTTTTTTTTTTTTTTTTTTAACGCATGTGAACCGAAAACCCCGTCGTTCGGTTTAAGGATGTTAAACAAACCAGGAGCAAAATAGAACACAGAGGAGTTTTGTGACACTATTGCTTTTTTGTGATTTGTTAGGCTTCCTGAGCTGCCCTGTTTCTGTCATAAGGAAAATAAATATGGGGAAGAAACAAGGTCTAATCTGCATCAAGCGAGAGTTCAGCAGTACAGGAACGTGGAACAGTTTCTATGACTGATTAACGATGATAATGCGGGTCCTAAACTTTGATTTTCCCCACTGTGGAGATGCTTTTCAGCTCACCATGGTTGTAAAGAGTGATTGTTCGAGTTGTTTCTTAAGACGACCCATTCATGAGCGGTTGCTCCTAATGAACCAATAGATAACTTGGTGAAGGGTACACAAACTTTTACACAGATTTTTTTATATTATTATTTCAGGCTCTTTAGACCAGGGCAATGATGCACAACAGAAGCATTTGACTCGTCCTGTACCCTTGGAACCAGCATCAAGTCAGACGTGTTGTTTTTGGCTCGCCCCCAAACAATGATGGCGACTCGTCATCATTCATAAGTCAGCCGTGTCGCTGTTTCTTGTACATCAGTTTCCTTCGTAATTGTGTAAACGATGCTTGAAGTTCACACCCGCTCAAGTTAGCGTACAGTCTGAAAATTCGCTAGTAGTCAAAAACCGTGATAAGCATCGGAGGCTGCGTGCTTTGGGGGTTTTCAGAACCAAGCAGCGCCATCTGGAGCGGCTCAGCTCACGATTCAACTTCTGGTTGTAGCCGCGGTGACCCTCTCTACCCGCTGTTCAGGATGTCTCTCGCTAATGAGGACGAGCTATTATCCACTCCCGGCGCCACTCCGTTCCTACCTCGCTACCGCCTTCCTTTCAACTTCCCTCCCAGTGCACCAATCCTTACGCTTGTCAAAAAAGAATTAAATAAATAAAATAACCAGCGGTAAGAGAACAGGCCGTGATGATCAGGATGGAAGCGGGCGTCCGTGCCCGTCCCCGCACCCTTCGGGAGCTCGTTAGAGGCTGTTGGTTGCTGTGTCCCCTCCATCGTCGGCCGTTTCCTACGCACTTCAGGGTGGCTTCGGCTTCCGTAGGGAGCGCGTAAATAAACACATTTGTCACTTCTTCTCAAAGCAAATTGCATCGCGGGCCTTAATTATCCGGCAGGGCTCCTCCGACTGCTTTCTAATGCAGATGAGGCGCCGGAGACAGCGCGCTCCCGCTCGGCTTTCGGGAGCTTTATGCGTCCTTTTATCATCTCCTCGGTTGTCAGTTTAATATGTATTTTTATAACGAAAGCCAGAGGAGGTCGAGTTCATTAACGCATTAGCTGACAGCGGCTGGTTAAAAACGACCCGTTTGTTTGGAAGCAGGGCGCCGCGCCGGCTCCACGTACTCGCCAATACTTTTCTGAGGACGTGTGTGTGTGTGTGTGTCAGGCACAGACCCACCTCTGCAGGGGAGGATTTCAGCACTGGGGGGTGGATGATTTTGATTCTGTCACACGAGACGGTGTTTTCGAAGACTAACATCCTTCTAACGGTGTTTGTATCTGCAATCTACGTTCAGTAACAAGGGCTCAGAAGGCTAGCGTGATGCTTCATGCGACGTCTAGGGGGCGCTTGTTTGCAAAGGTTGTCGTTGAACATGTACAGAGAAAGGATCACAAGTTCACACGTCTAGAGTTGGTGGGATCGAATCTCATTGCACTCGGTGTGTGAACACACTCTCCTCGTGCTTGGTGGCTTTAATCAGGGTCCTCCGGTTTCCTCCTACTCTCCAAAGACGTGTGGTGTGAGCTGACTGAGTTTCCAGTTTGCCCATAGTCTGATTCTGTGTGTGCGCCCAGTGTGTACTTACCCGTACCCCGAGCTCCCCCACGACCCTACACAGGATTAGCCATATAGAAAATGTGTTCTCATTCCTACACAAACATCTCTGCCATTGTGTCGAGTGTGTAGGGCGCTCGGCGTGTATCCGGCGTGGCCGGGGTTACAGGGTCGACTCGGGTCTGTCAGTGGATTAACAACGAAATAAAGACTGAGATTCTGACATTCCTGATAGAGAGATGCACTTGGCACTCTCTGTCCCCGACAGACCCTCCCTCAGCGGCAGTGCGACACACACACGCTTGCTCACGCGCATGCACGGCATCGCCTTTCTATCAGGTCCGCGGCGGCAGCCGATTGGTCGGCGAGGGAGGGGCTGTGCGCGAGCAGCCGTCCTGCGCATCGTCTCCATTGGCTCAGACAAGAATGACCTCACCGGAGCCAGCTGTTGATTTGGCTCGGCGCGTGTGTGTATATGCGATAGAGAGAGAGAGAGAGAGCTGGTCGTCGTGGCGATGGGTAGAGAGACAGACAGAGCCGAGGCGCGCTCCCTCCAGCAAGCGCCGTCCGTCCTACGCCGCTATGGAAACGAGCCACATACGCCGCCGAGAGGATGAGGCAGGTGCGTCCGAGATGGGACCGTGTGTGTGTGAGAGGCAGAGAGAACTAGCATGAGTGTGTGTGCGCGGGGGTTTTTTTTTTTTTTTTTTTTTACTTAGTCGATTTGGAAGTATTAAACATGCTCGATAGGGTGGTGAGAAATTGTCTAAGGAAACGGTGTTATGTTACTGTGCTGGTCTTGTTGCTACGGTGATAACGGTAATGGTGTCTGTGGGTATGGGGTACTTCCTCTGAAAGGTACCGCGGGTGAAGGCTCGAGGGTACCACAGCAGTTTGCGCTACGGCTCATCTGATTCCATGATTCTGTGCAAAGTGCCTGAGGGTACTATTAGCAGACGCGATTGTGTTTTTGTGTGTGAGTGAGGGAGAGAGAGCTATCGTGGTGCGCTCCATCAGTGTAAATTGCGGCGCACGGCTGCAGGCACTCGCTTAATGCTATTAACGTCTGGAATGATGTAAGTGATACAGCGAGCAGGACGCCGCCCGCACCGGAGCAGAGAGAATAAAAGAAGTAGAAAAGAAGAGATGGTTTTGTTAGTTGGATTTTATTTTTTATTTTTTTGTTCCTTTTCTGTTCTTAAATGACGATGGAGTCCGTGTCATGTACCGGATCAAATCAGAACTGTCTCTTATATTAGACTCGCTCTCGTGTCTTAATTTGATGACGTTCAGGGGAAAGTGCTTCATCAGCTTGTGTTTGTGTTCAGGGGAAACGTCTCCTCGGGGGTGGGGGGGCTTGTGGCTGGGGGGTTCAGGGGATAATTAATATATTAGGAATAAATGATTCAGAATATATTACTGCAGGAGGTCCGATTCCGAATGCTCAGATGAGACTTTTTCTTTTGTGTGTGTGAAAAATTCAGATCCTGTTGTCTAGGTCGAATGCTTCATGGCGTGTACATTTATGTACATGAGGAAACGTTTACTGAATGTGGCGTCCTTAAAAATTGCACAAGTAATTTTTATTATATTTAATATCAGAGACCTCGTTATGATCTGGAAGGGTCTCCTTTTCTTTTTATTCATCTAATATAGTTATTTTCTTTTCTGAGACTGAGCTTGTTTAATGAGATTCAATAAAAATGTACTTGCATAGAAAAGAGAGACTTAAACGCGGCACATGTCCCCGAGCCAGGTTCTGCCCGAGCAGAAAGACTTTCTAGGTCTTGTGTGATGAAGGACTGCGACAAACATACGAAGAGTGCTGATTTTTATTTTAATTACGTCAGCTTATTAGTTGAGTTTTTTATTTTATTTATTTATTTTTTTTAAATACAGTCTTTTTTTTTGTTGCTTAGCAACCAGCTCATCAGGGTGGAACTAAACCAACGTTTAATAAAATTAATAAATTGGAAAATTTTGATGATTTTATAGTTTTGCTGAAATTATTATGGTTAAATTTAATAATGTTTTAACAGAAACCAATTTTACAAAATGTGTCCAAGTACCACTGATTAATGGCATTACAAAACAAAAATCATAATTTTTTAATGATTTTTGTATAAGATTTTGTGAGCATTGTGTTATACCTGATTTCCCCAATAGAGGGCATCAAAGAGTTAAAAAGCTCAAGTAGATAAATATCCCTAAAAATATTATAATTTTTTTTATTGCATCATTTTTATTATTTTTATTGCAGAATTAAATTGTTGCCATAATATTTTTTCTCATGAATAAGTTTCGAACTGAGAATTCCTTGATGAAGCGAGTAAACCGTGTCGGTCTCTGCAAACGCCACGGGCTACATGGTATTTTTATTTTTTGTCCATGTTTTCAGTATTTTTTTTCCAGGTTGTTTAAAAAGTACATTGAGAGTGTTACTACACAATGATCGTAACGTCATATTTATTCTTGCACCTTACAAACAACCAATTAAATAAATGCTGATCTTTTTTTCCGTTCTTTCTGTGCACCACAGGCATCGGTGCTCGTTTGCAATTTTCTGTTTTTTACATTTTCTTGTAAAGTTTTACATTGTTTCTTGATTGGTTTTATAATTCAAGTTAAAATAAACATCTGTTAAATTTTATTTTGAGGTACAATCTTTTGCGCCCCCTTGTGTCCTGGAGGAATAAGCGCACTTTGTGGTATTTTTCAAAAAATGTACTTCATTAAATTATTTCAAATTGTGGTGAATTAATTCTATCTTGCACATAGCTGTAAAATCACATTTAATTTTAAGATGCTTTGTTTGTTTATTTAAGCAGATTTCAGTGTTTATGTCCCCGAACAGTTGTGTTGTATGTGTGAAACAGGATGAGCTGAGAGTGTATTCAGCTTCCTCACTCGTCTCAATTTACATGGCAGAGCTTTTCACAGACATGTTTGTTTTTCAGCATGAGTGTGTGGGAGATGGCAGGTGTGTGTGTGTGTCAGAGAGAGAACGCAAGCATTTTGAAATGCAGATTCAGATTCAGCCTTGTTCTCACACTGGCTGTTTTGAGAAGTTGAGTCTTTTGGGGAGAACAGAGGATGGAGGAGAATGGAAACAGAGTGAGGGTAAGGGAGGGAGAGATGGAGAGTGTGATGCGGGAGAGTGAGACTAAGGGAGAAAGGGAGGGACAGAGTGGTGAGAGAGATGGATGGAGTGAGGAATCGTGAGATAGGGTGGGAGGGAAAGATAGAGGGATGGAGATGGAGCCAGGGAGGGAGAAATTGAGAGGTAAAGGGAGGAATGGAGGGAGTGAGGGAGAGATGAAAAGAGGGATGAAGGGAAAGATCAAGGATGACGGACAATCGTTCTGATGAAGAATTTTAACATTTCAAATATGAGAGCGAGCGAGGGAAAGAGTTCCTTGATGCCAACTCTCTCCCTCTCTCGCTCTCTCTCTCTCTGTCCTGAGTGTCCTCCAGCTGAACACATGATTAGCGCACTGTGCTAACAGGTAGCCCTCTGACCCCCTGCCTAGAATTTATTCTAGCAGTGAAGCATACACACACCAGAAAGATAGAGAGATAAAGGGCACTTTGTGGGGATTTATTAGTGTGAGTGATTCTTGTAGCTCTCTCTCTCACTCTGATCCCCATGAGCATGTAACCTGTCAAACTCCCCTACTGTGTTTGTGTGTGTGTAAGAGGTCAGGGCACAAACACCTGCTTTGTCTTCGCCGCCACCTGTGAGCCTGTCGCACTGAGTGTGTGATGCTCATCTCCTGAATGTGTGTGTATGTGTGTGTCAGACAGCATTAACTTCATATTAGTGCATGTTGCTGAGTTTGGGTTTTCTTAGGACTGAATTAATCTGTGCCATCAGCTGTGTTGGATTTACTGTGTGTGAGAGAGAGTGAGGTCAGTGTATTTGACCTCTGGAATACTGCAGCAGGTTGTCGGTGCCAGGCCCGAGACCTGACGCCAGTGCACACAGCAGGGGCGAGAATACACAAACACATGTACACACACACACCCTGCACACTCTCTCTCTCTGTCTCTCTCTCCTGCTTATTAAAACAATACCTAACCTTTTTATTTCTCAAATTTTCTGTTTTACTCTTTTTCCCCCTCCATCTTAATGTTTCTAGCCTCCTTCTCCGTCTCTCTCCATCTGTCTATCTCCTTCTGATCCGTTCTCTCTTCCTCAGCCTTTCTGTCTCCATCTTTTTTTTCCTCTCCTTGTCTGTTTCTGCCTCTCTTTGTCTCTCTTTCATCAGCTGTCTTTTGCTCTCTTATTTCTTTCATTCTTTCGATCTGTCTCTCTCAGCCTTTTTAATCATTTCATTTTTCTCTTTCTCACTGCCCTGTTCTGACTCGCCTCTCTCAGCTTCTCTTTCTTCCCTCTCTTTTTTTCTCTTTTGTCTCTCCTGTCTGTTTTCGTCCTTTTTTCTTTACACATTTAATTCTTTTATTCTGCCTTTCTCCCTTTCATCTTTCCATCCATCTCTTTCTGGCGTGCTCTCTCTCTCTCTCTCTCTCTCTCGCTCTCTCTCTCTCTCGCTCTCTCTCTCCCTCCCTCTCCCCCTGTCAGTGTGATATGTATTTATTCATATATTCATGCTGGCTGCACTTCTTTGTCTTTGACACTTTTCAAAGACAGAGGGAGTTTTCTCCTCCTCCACAAGACCCAAAAACCTTTCATTCATTTTACAGTCCGTATGCGCGCGCACGCACGCACGCACGCACGCACGCACGCACGCACGCACACACACACACACACACACACACACACACACCAAGAATGAAGAAAACTATTCTTGGGTAAGGAAGTAATCACTGACCTGTATGTGTTTGAGACAGGTGTGTGAGGGCGATGCGGAAGGCGTGCACGGGTCGTGGTCATGTGACCCGACCCCACCGTTGGTGACAGGGTCATGGAAGCAACTGGGCCCTACTGCCCCCTGAGTTACTGCCCCAACACAGCCGGTAAAAAAACACATATACACACCAAAATGATAAGCCAGTATTTTCAGAAATATTAGTCTTGATGTATGAAACATCTACACGAAAACTTATGAAGATAACACTGCTCTTAACTTTCCTCCTTCTCTGTCCTGTTGTTTTTGCTGTATGTATGTATATGTGTGTGTGTGTGTGCGCGCGCCAGCAGGTTGTGTGTGTGTACGTGCGTGTTAGGCGTCGGCTCCGATGAGAATGTCTGAAGGCGCGCTGGAGGAAAGACCCTGCGACGCGATGAAAGTCCTAGAGAGCGACGGCCTTTCCAAACCGCGCAGCCCCGCCCACACACACGATCACACCGCCACACACGCGCAGCACCAAGAGCACACACACAGCGAGGGAGTGAAGGAACAGAGCTGCTCGGACCTCAGTAACCAAACACAGGTGAGTGGTAACAGATACATCTCCAACAATAAAACGTGCGTGTGTGAGAGACTTGTATTCTGTATAGTTTTTATACCAGTGATTTAATGGCTGCATGAATCAGCACTACACTGAGATACCGAACAGCAGAGATGTAGCAGATCGCCGCGTGAATCCATCCAGCGCGAGCCGCGGCTCCGAGCCAATCAGAGCCAGATCCCGGCCCAGCTGCCGCCCGATTGGCTCCAACCGGGGCCCGGGGGCGCCAGAATATCTGCAGCTGAAATCCCGCAGGCTTATCCGCAAACTTCCTGCGTGTCATTCCAAGTCATGGGACGGCCGCGCGTGTGCGTTCTCGCACGGGTGTGTGACTTTGCCGCCATCTGTCACTGGCAGCGTGAGGGAGGACGAGCGCCAAACTTCATCTCGCTGTCTTTCTCTCGCTTTCTGTCTTTCCCAATTAGCTGCTTCACTGATGCACTCGCATGGCACACCTTCTGTCACTGCGACAACCTACTTACTGTAGTGCTCCACTACAAACACGCGCGCGCATAGATACCGAGAACAGTTTTACATCCTATGGCACACACATGTTTATAATGAAGGATGTACCGAATATGTTTTGTGTTTAAATATAAACACTAATATGATTTAACACACTAAATTATACATACAGTGCAAATGAAGATCAGAGCGCAATGAGTTCAGGTTCTGTTCCAATACTTTTGCATTCTTTTTCATCATGACCCCCTGGACACTTTGTCTAGTCGATTTAGGCAGCGTTGTACTTCGCTGTGCGACGAAAAAAACTTTGGAAAAAGCGTCTCGGCTAGTCGTTGCAGGTGAATACTGCCGCACCCGTGAACAAACAATTCCTGCCAGCTGTAACTCCGCCCCCAAGTGCACCACATGAACACTTGCGTCTTATGTGACGGCCAAGGATCGGTGCCAAGCATCTTTAATCATAATCATTTCTTTTAGTTTTTATTAATGATGGCGATTTATTTATTTATTTATTTTTTCCCCTTTGTATGTCGACACTTTCAGGAACTCTGTGAAACTCCGTTTCAAGACTTCCCGGTTTTTATTTATTTATTGGTTTTTTTTTTTTTGTTTGTTTTTTTTTTTTTTTCCACCGCTCTGACTCCCAGCTGTACGCAAAGGCGTCAAGGATGAAGCTGCTTGACGGGAAACGTCGAAAGCCATTAGCGAAAGGCACGGCTTAATCTGCATTCACGCTAGCAAGTGACACGGAGCAGACGCCGGTTCATTTCCGATGCGAGTTCACAGCGTGAGACTCGATGCCGGAGACGCGAAGACAAACCGACGCTCGAATTGATGTTGTTATTTATTTATTTTATTTTTTTCCCCATGCCATGCAAATGCGTTCTGATGCAACCGAAGCAGCAGCAGCATCTGGTATAATAAGATTTTCTCTGTGACAATTCGGACAAAACCCATTCTTTAAAATAAAATAAAAAATGAAGTGGAGAAAGGTCACTGAGTAAAGTGACTTGGATTGAGAAACTGTTTTTGATTTATGTCTTTATTTTTTTTCCTCCTTCTTCTTTTATTTGGCAGGGGGAATACGTGGTGGAAAATCTGGTTTGATATTCAGTTCGGAAAGAGCAACTGTAGCACAAACAGACTCATGAATAGACTTTTGCACTACAAAGCTTGTTGTGATGTTGTAAAGCAAAGTCAGATCGGCCGTTGTGCGTACACACCTTATTGCCTGCGTTTGAGAAATATTCTGCCGCTGTTTTCTTCTAATGATAATCGATTCATCGCCGTTAAGATCTTTAACTGATTAGAAAAGCATCACACGGTAAGGTTTCTGTTCAAATGTAGCGCTAAACCTGGACATCCCAGCTGTATGCTAAGATTAGCTTAGCCAGATTCCTTGCGCGTCTGCTCGGCACGTCATCGTCGACCGATGCACGCGCGCAGGGGCGGGGCTATTCACTGATACGTCTCTGTGTGTGTGAGAGAAGAGGGCTGAGCCGAAAAGTGCTGTGTGTGAAATTAACGAAGATTTCATCTATTTTAATTAATAAACATAAACATACACAGGTGCTATGTGGAGGTCAGTGTTGATCCTGTGGAGAGCACCGAATCGTGCCACTACAACTGTTGAAAGAAAATTAGACGATTAGTTATGAAAAGTGTAAATTTTCTCGCTTACTCATCAGCGATGGTGGATCGCCAGGGTTCACCCAATACGATATTAACGCGATTAATGTGTGTCGATTCGATTTGGCTTGAGATTCTATACTTAAGATTTTTTTTTTTTTCAGATTTTGTTACAGTTCAAACAAACTTGGCAAATAATTATTACAATGAATACATATCTGAATACAATGAAACTGAAGATAGAATTTCCCATTAAAAACAATAAATAAATAAAAATGTACAAATATGTGATGAAATGTACAAATTTACCAATATATTACACAGAATGTGCCAGGTATAATTTATATATTTTAATTTGTAACTTTTATAAATTTATAAGTTTGAACATTTCTTGCTTTATTCCCCAACATTTTGGGTTTGGATTTGTTTGACTAAACAGAAGTTTAAGTCTCAATAACTGCACAGCTGTACTTCGATGTCCGAAACCTTTTTATAATTTTTTTTTTTATCATATTATTTAGGTTCTAGATATTCAACATGGGGAAAAACTCTGACGTATAAATGCCTCTTTTTCCACCTGTTGTTAAGCTCATGTTCAGATGACTCAACACTAATGAGAGTTTATTTACCTAATTTGCGCTAATCCTAATGTAGTTGATGAAAGAAAAAAAAATCATGTTCTGAGATGTCTGAGTGTCTTATTTCCTTTTGCTTGCTGATGTGAAAGATCCTTGCCTGTGCTTAAAATCTAACTGTAAAACGGTGCCTCGTTGTCCCCGCAGCCGTCCACCACAGCGGGACAGCCGATGAGGCGCTCCAAGGTATCGTACCGCCGTCTCATGCACACTCCTGCGGCGACTGAGTGACTAATGACTCCATTTGTAATCTCAGGCTAGTTTTGCACACTGATCAGGCTTTTAGCTCGGCCAAAATAATTGTTAATGAGGTGCAGAGGGTTCATTCTCAGTAATGAAGGGCCACAGCAGGACTTTGGCCAGCAGTTAAAGTCATGCTGAGGGTTTTTTTTTTTTTTTTTTTTAATATACATAATGTGCTGAAAAAACAGAAATTGTTAAATGCTTTGGCCTTTTAGGGCTTACTAAATAAAAATTTCAAGAACTCATGAGACAGAAGAAGCAGCAGCAGCGCTTGGTGGAGAAAAACATCCTCCCGAGTATATAAAAAGCAACCCGTCACGTCGGCGAATTACCTTCATAAGTGCGTTTTAATGGCGCTTTAATGAAGGCGACGACAGAAAACCACTTTTGGGGTATTTTTCCCAGGCACAAGGCGTACATTCCGGAGATCATCTCCACCAAGCACGTTCGCATCATTGCCGTGCATCTTGGATCTTGAACGCATGCTTTTTTGTGCTGTTATGCATTTTTGGTTTGTTCATGAAGAGTTCAAGTCTGTGCAGCTCTACTTTTTTTTTTTTCTCCTTGCTTTAGTGATGAGCTTTCAGTCTCTTGTCTAGTGATTTTATATATATATTTTTTATCCCCCGCTTCTTGTGTTTGTCTTGCTCTTATAGCGTTTGTTTTTACATCGTTACACCGTCGCGTTTGATGTGTTTGGTCTTGACAGCGTCATTGTTATGTTGTCGGTTGTGTTTGTAGTGCCTGTTGACCTTTCTAACAGATTTTCAGACGTTGACGGACAGCGACGGCGTAAACAGCGCGCCGCTCCGACGCTCTCTTAAAGCGGAGTGTTCGCAAAACAGCGCGTCCCCGCTCGAGCTCGTTGACCTCTGAAAATCACTTTCCATGTTTTTTTTTTTTTTTTTTTTTGGTTGTTTTGTTTTCTGTGTGGGCGAGAAGTGCAGAGTTTACACTGTTGAACTGTGTTTTTTTCACGGCAACAATAGCTGAGCAGCTCTTTATTCTCCTCCAGTCAAACGCAAAAGTAAAATTAGTCCGGAGTTTGGCGGTGTGTGAAGAATCGCCGCCTACGATCGCCGAACCGTCACACCAGGTAAAGTGTGTGTTTGTATATGTGTTCTGTGTGTGTAAGCTAGGGCCGTGCAGTATGACCATATATTTGTATTGCAATAAATGAAACCACTGTTTGTTGTGATGTTTAAGTTTTGTTCCTTACTGCTGCTGCTGTTATAAACAGTTAACACTTTTTAACTGAGTCTGTCAGACTATATGGGCAAAGGTATGTGGACACCTGAGCAGTCACACCTTCAGCCATCCATCCATCTATCCTTCTCTATGCCACTTTTCCTGTGTAGAGAACTGGGTACACAAGATGGGACACTTTCTGAATGTGGTGCAAATCCATCACCACATTCAGACGGGCAGGTTTTGAAAGCCAACCAGATCACACTGCATGCCTTTTGGAGATGAAAACCACCCAAGAACAGGGAAGAACATGCTGGAGATGAGTTCTGTAGTTTTCGAGGAAACATCGATTAGTACATTTCTTTTTGGTTTATTAAAACCTCCAGCCTTTCCTCTATACTTAACGTGGCTGTTGAAATGAGCTCATTCAGCCTTAAGAGTGTTCCTCAGCTCCGACGCTGGTGTTGGACAAGGGGACCCTGGTGTGCATTTAGCAGTTCAACCTGACAGTGTCATTTAGGCTAGATGTCTGAGTTTTGGTCTTTCATACTGACCTTAGTACACAGTGCGCATGTCCGTCATGTGTGAACAGATTTTGGGCCACGTAATTCTTAAATATAGAAGCAACAACCCACAAAGAAATGATGGATAAAGGTGTAGTGATCAAGTGTCTACAGAATCCTTGTCACCCTTGTTGATAGTTTTACTGAAACATACATTTGAGACCAACAAGGAGCTACCAGCCCTGAATGATGGTGGCTGTGAAATCACCTCCATATTATGGCCATAGTTTTGGAAAGCACAGCTGGTTTAGATCTTCAGGTGTCCACAAACTCTTCTACCTTCCTATAAAAATTTTTTTTTTTTTTTTTTTAACTCCACCATGCATGGTGCAAGTGACCTAGCATATTTATTTTAGTGAAGCAATGAGCAGGGCAGGAAAGCAAGCAAGAGCAACATGGGGCAGGCCAGTCAGCAGCGAACAGGAGTCCAGAAGACTCCGAAAGTCTTGAGTATTGGAGATATTTTGCTTCTTATTATTCTCAACAAACGGTGGTCCATTTCTTGGCAAATAATTGTGGCATTCACACCAACTCCTACCTTTGCTGCGCAAAGACTTGTGGTTTTACCAGACTTCTGTGCTTGGTCACTTCTCCTGGGTATCCCCAGATGTTCCTAAGCCCAAGTTATAATAAGGTTATAATGCATTCTAACCCCTTAATTGAGTCTTGAGTCTTCCCTGGTGTGTCTGTCCAGTGGACCTGCCTCATATGGTTCTAGTTGGCCCTGATCTCAAGGAATCCTTGTAGCCCATCTCAACATGCTCTTCTCTGTTCTATGGAGTAATGAGTTTTATTCATGGAGATTAGGACCCGTGGTGGCCCAAACGATTAAAGCTCGGACTCCCTGATCGGGAAGTCAGAGTTCAAGCCCTGTTGAGCTGTTAATCAAGGTCCTTAACCCTATCTGCTCCAGGCACACTGTATCCTGATGAGAGCACCAAGTTCCTGTGAGAGAGTTAAGTGCCTCCCCTCCCACCCTGCTGAAAGAGCTCAGCCAATCAGCTCTCTCTCTTCTGGGTTGCAGCATCACCCAGTAATCGAACTTGTGATCTCCGGGTAATAGGGTGAGCGCTTTACGTATGGGCCAGATCAGGTCAGGGGTTTGGTTTGTTGCTCAAGAACCCCGCAGAGGCAGGACCTGGACTGAACCTATCCTTATGATTGTTAGTCCACTGATCCATCACTGCCCACAAGCAGGATTGGAGACCTGACATGGTCCAAGAGAGTCCAGATTGCACCTAGTAGCAACACATGAACATTTTGTTTTTTTGCTTGTGGCCCACACGCCATTTGCTCGTCTACAGGTACCACCCCCCAGGGCCTAGAAATTATACCCCTGTCTAGAGCGGTCGGTCCTGGTAACCTTAATCAGAGCAGGGGCACTTTTTGTTTGTACCTTACATGAGCTTCATTAGAATCTCCCTTTATCTGACCTCTCTCAGATCTGTTCACAAGTGGTGACCCCACAAATGGTGGCAACCGTGAGGTTCCTCAAAGTAAAGCAGGTCCCTTCGCAAATCCATGTAGGGGCTGCAGGGTGTGGCTTCTAAACCAAACCCTAGTGAAAAACAAGGATTTGTACATCAGTGTAGCTTTAAGTATGTACAGTATTTATTTGCTTTAGCTAATTGCAAAGCATAAAAAAACAATACATTGATCTTGATATAACTAGAATTCTTGTTGAGTATGCAGAAAAAGTATGAAAGGAAACCAAACAAACATGCTGTTCAGCAAAACATTCAAACTACTACTTTTATGATTAGAGATGGAAAAAAAAAAGTAGTGTTTTTGTCTATCGATTCAGTTAATTGAAACGATCGGTCAGTTTGCGATTCAGAATCGATTCACTCTTTCAGAGAAAACTTTCAAACGGTTAAAAATTTCTCTAAACTAGACGGTATACCACCGTCTGTGGAGAAAACGCAATCCAATTCCATCTTCCACGGTTTGCAAGAGCATCACAACGACTTCTACTTTTAATTTAAAACATAGGCTGCTGGTGCATCGCTGCCACCTACTGGACTGGAGTTTGGCCGCCTCGCACCGACCAAGATGATCTGCAAGCAAGAATATACTCGATTTGTATGAGACGTGACATTTAAATCAACAGCAATAACGCAAGTTACGCAGCATTTCGATGCATATTAGATACTTTTTTTTTAGTCCTTTAAAACCTGTAAAAATGTACACAACTGCTTGAGACAAATCAGATAGGTAAACATTCGTGCTAATTAAACAATTGTGTTTTCCACAATGCAGTGGGATTTGGACGTGTCGCACAGTGATCTGGATCACTCTTCCTTAACCAGGTTCCCACCTTGTAAACCATTTTTCAACCTGGCTCAACACACAATGGCAACACACTTGTTTTCTCCAAGCAGGTTTCTTTTGTTCAGCAAGTCTGTTTCGGGCACAGCTTTAGTTATATCTAGGTTTTTTTTTTTTTTTTTTAAATACTTATCCTAAGGCAAAAATATCTTCAAGTACCATGGTACGGTATTTCTTTTCACATCCCTCCCTCCCTCCCGTCCCCCTTCCCCTGGATGCAGCTGTAGCTTTCTCGAGTCACACATCCACAGCATCAGCAATCCGCTCAGTAATTGAGCTCAGTGTGTGGTAGGTGTGTTTGATTGAAAAGCGTGTGTCTGCTTTTTTTTTTTTTTTCCTCCTCCCTAATGGTGATGTGTGTGTTTAATAGACGGTGCGGTGTTTGTGTGTCTTTAATAGATGCGTACAGGGAGTCAGTTTGTCCCGAGCGCAGTATTGCTTGCATCCATCATCTCTATAAAATGTAATTTTCCTGCGTCAGCGGCTTGCAGCTCTGCAGGTTTTTTTTTTTTTTTCCCTCCACCTCCTCCAAAACCCTCCTCTCTGCGGATTGATATAATTGGCCGCTTTCACTCAAAGCCCCGTTCCCGCCCGTTATTAAGTTATCGCAAAGCTCAGAGAACCGTATGGCCACCTCAGCTAGACCGGCACTTCAAGCGCTTATACGGCACATTAAATGCAAAATATTGCAAAAAAAAATTAGCACGGCTGGCAGCGGAAAGCTCCGAATTAGACCGTAGAAAGGCTCAGCAAACAAGACTGACAGCTCGGGGAACGGTTTCTCAATGTGCCGTTTAATAAAAGCTCTTAGATTCCCTCCCATCACCATCAGCACCTACTTCTTCTTTTTGCTGAAAAATATAAATGTACAGAAAATGCATCCAGCCTCAGGGTATAACAAAAGACTAACACGTTTTAACCTTTTGTTTCATCATTTATATATAAAAAAAAAAAAACTTTACATTATTAGAACATTACATTAATTATTTATTATTATTAAAACAAATCTTGTAGGTGATCAGTTATTTTTATTAATTTTATTTTTTGGATTGTGTGAGGAGGAACAGATGTTAACCAGGATTATGTCCTTGAACGTGTGAATGAGGGTTTTTTTTTTTCCTTTCCTCCCCCCAGTCCCTTTGGGAATAAAGGTGTCTATTCACAGCCCGGTCTTTACTCACCGTCTCTTCTTTTTCCTCACTCGTCCGTCTCGTGTCTTATTCAGTGCAGCAAGCGCGGCTGCAGCGCTCCCGTAGAACACGAGACACGGCAGTTGATCGATGATGAGACGAGCGTGCTTTGGCCTGTTTTTTTTGTTTGGGTTTTTTTTTCCCTCCCCCTTGTAAAGGGCATGATGGTTGATGGACTGCGTTGTGTCCTTGAGAGAAATAAAAGAGGAGAAAGAGACAGCAATGATGGACAGAGATGTCAGGGCGGGGAAAAAAAAATCCACAATCACTCCTTTTAACTGTTATTTATTTATATTTATTTTTAAAGATTTCAGTTTGCCGAGTTAAAGCAGAAGCGAATGTCTCTCTCTCGCTTTAATTATTAGAATAATTGTGGTTGTAAAAGCAAGATCATAGTCAATGCTGTAATTTTTATTTTTTTGATTAAAAAAAAATATCCTTTTGTGTGAAACATTTAAGCATCTTTCATCACATTGCAGTGTTAAAGCCTGTAACTCAAGGCTTTTTTTTTTTTTTTTTTAATTGAAATGCCTAATCGTATCACTTAATGTGCGTTTTACAGGATAAGATCCATTTGCAGCTCAGCCAGGCTTCAGAGAGAGAGGAAGCTGCAAGCGGGGATGAAGAACACGCCGAGAAGAGCCCGGAAAAGACAGAGCGAGTCGACAAAGTGCCAAGAAGATCATTGTCGAGAGGTGTGTGTGTGTGTGTGTGTGTTTGCAGAAGTGTCACTGCGGCAGGGTTTGTCATGTAGGAAGAATGTGTCATTTTTAAATATTGCTATATGTTTAAGATGGATAATGTGTGTGTGTGTGTGTGTGTATATATACTGTGTATATATATATATATATATATATATACTGTATATATATATGTATAGTGTACTGTAATATAATATATCTGGATATGTAAATGTGTAGATATAAAGCAGCAGAAGTGTGTGTGTGTGTCGTTGTCAGTCACAGTGACTGGTGCTGGCAGATGAGGTGTTTTCTCACACACCAGATGGAGACAACAGAATGTATGCAGCGTGTAAACTCTCTCCCCCTCCATCTCTCTCTCTCTCTCTCTCTCTCTCTCTCTCTCTCTCTCTCACACACACACAGACCCCAGTCAGGAGTATACCGACTCCACAGGAATCGATCTCCATGAATTTCTGGTCAACACACTGAAGAACAATCCTCGGTATGTTTGACGTTTCACCCCCCCCCCCCTCCTTTCCTTTTCTTCCACGCATATAACTCTCCTCTTGTCAGTTTTCATCATTAATTTCCCTCCTGCACCATCGAGCCTGCCGGGCGATGCCACCGGGAGCTAACAAATCGAGCGTTTCTCCTCTCCTGGAAATCAACAAAAACAACAAAAGACCGAAGTTTGTTCGCAAACTCGGCTGTTTCCTAGACGAAAGCAACTTTCAGCAGCGTTTGAGGGAAGATTGATGCCTCAAGGCTTCAAGCAGGGAAAGAGATTCCTTTATTAAAAAGTTGTTCAGGCTCTCGCGCCCGTCCTGGCTGCCTTCCTCGGAAATGTTCGCTTTAGGGCTCGATTGAGGGGGGGGCGGGAACAGTTCTGCGTGAACCAGGAAAGCAGCTGAATGGGGCGTTATGACATCATAAAACGTTCGAGCCAATCAGGTTTAATAAACAAAATCAGGAAAGCAAAGAGTGCAGTGTTGGGAGTAGTGTTAATTGGCTTGTTTTACAGAATCTCAATGACACTCTAAGGTTAATATATAAAATTAAAAAAAAGTGATGCAACGTCGCTTTTGTTTGCTTTTATACATCAGACAGGTCCTGCGCGAGTTTTACAAGCGTGCGCGACGCACCAGACACGTCTCGGCTAATCGATTACAGGAAAATCGAGGAAGCGTAAAATCGCACAAATTAGATTCCGTTCTCACGCCAAACGATTCCTTTAACCCGATGAACCGCTCAGGCTTCTGTACTTGGATCGGGTTCCGTCTCATTTGTAAGTCTGCCAGCTGACTAACAAGCTCGCACGTCTCCTGTTTATCGGGCGCTGAATGTAGCGCAGGGTTTTTTTCTTTTTTTTCTTTGCTGCTCCGCTCGTTCCCGTTAAGTGAGGTTGTGACGAATACTAATGGGTTTTGTCGTTGCAGGGACCGAATGATGCTGCTGAAGTTGGAGCAGGATATTCTGGACTTCATCAGTAACAATGAGTAAGTAATTGATCAGAATCCTACAGAACTGCTGATTTATGTTTGTTAATGAGTTATAAAGACCTGTAGTTTGAAACACTCAATAATTGTGAATAACAAATCCTTAAGAAGTCATATCTCAGCCTTATAATCTTTATGAATTAGTACCTACTTGGCCCTTGTTATTCGGTGGTGTGAATTTATTAATACGGTACTCTTGACCAAGGTTTGATTCTAGCGATCATTATAACTAGTTGAATTAAAATAGCATGCACGGACGACCAGGAAGCCGTTATGGGCAGGCATCGTACAGTCAGCGCCGGTTTTTTTTTTTTTTTTTTTTTGGTCAGTGGTCCAAACTTCATCAGCAGAATCTTAAGACGTAGTCATTTTTGTTTTTCCACCAGTATTGATGCTCTAGACTAAGTAGTTACGTTATATTAGCGATTTTTCTTTTTCTTAAATCTAGTTAATGGTTTCTAGATAGCATTCAGCATTTGGGATTTGTGCAGTAGGCCAGGTATTGAGATTTGATATTTAGCAAGTTGTGGGTTTTTTTTTTTTTTTTTTTTTTTTTTTTTTACAGAAGGGATTAACACTCAGTATTGCATCTTTCATTCTCCATATAAAACAATAGATTGTATGTGTTTTTTTTTTTTTGTTTGTTTGTTTTTTTTGTAACAATTGCAAAGCATAGATGAATTCTTGTGGACAATAGATTTAAGTGACTACACACCTATACAGTAGGGAGGGGAATCACTAGGGATGGCTTGATACCATATTATCCCCATAACTAGCTGTCAGTTCTGTTAATATCACGATTTTATAAATATCCCAAACTTTTTTTTTTATTTAGCTTTTTGCAATTCTAAACAAACTTGAGGAAATAATTTGCTTCTAAAACACAGGATGCTTTGCCTTGTGAACTGTTTAGAGTACACCACCTGTAGGATTATATAGGAATTGCAACATCTGTTTTATCTGTCGGTTCTGACTTGTGGGAAAACCAAATTCAAATAAAAAAAAAAAGTTTTTAAAGGAATAAATGATTATTTCGAATTCAGTGATGAGATGTCATGAAGGCGCATGTGATTTTTGTTTTTGAAATTGTGGACTTCAGTTATAATACAGAACAGGAGATGAGTATTAAATCTGTAGATGTAGAAATCATCTTATATAAATCATTAACATGGGTATAACTCAGCTTGTGTCATTTAGATCGGTCCAAATATATATATATTTTTGATCAGGTCCCACAAGAGGAAGTTCCCCCCGATGACATCATACCACCGGATGCTGCTGCACAGAGTGGCAGCGTATTTCGGCCTGGAACACAACGTCGACCAGACCGGCAAATCGGTCATCATCAACAAAACCAGCAATACCAGGATGTGAGCGAAATCCCATACAAACGACAGTCAATTTTTTTAAACTTAATTTCCTTGGTTTGTGATTGGATTTGTTTTTAATTTGTTTAGTTTTTTTTTATTCATATTTGTAATGTTATTCTATTACTTTTATCGTCGTCATTAACTTTAATGTCCACTTACACACAAACCACTCGGGAATCTTTGGAAGCCGAAATGAAAAGCGCTTTATAAACGACGCTCGTTACCGCTTTTAATGAGTCTTTTCGAGCCTGAGAGGCGGTTATTAGCCGATTTTCGCCCCACTTCCTGCTAGGTAATACTCTAAAAGGCGCTGACATTTCAAGCTTTCAAACACTAGATTGCACAACTCGTGTTAAGTGTTTTCACGGTGTTCGGTGGCATTTTGGCCAATCCAGGCTGTGAAGTGCAATTTAAAAAAAAAAAAGGGAAAAAGCTGAGGACGTTTTGATGATCTTTTCATCTCTTCAGCTCGTTCATGGCAGCGTTTGGGAGCAGGACTGTATTTCCAGCATGGATAATGCGTGTTAAGGGCGATTTATAAATAACGTCTGTAGCACCATTCTCTCTCTCTCACTCACTCATACACACAAGATCATCTGATTTTAACGTTATATAATTTTCTATTTAAATAAAACATTATACTATATATGTATCAACATATCATGTGCCGCCAACTTTAGTGAATACATCAGTAATTTAACGCTTCATAAATACCATTCTCTCTTGGAAAATTGGGAATTCCTAGACTACAGGAACTCCAGGAATTCCACTCAAATATGTTGGTAAATGTTAAATCGTTTATTGTAATCTAAAAAGAATTTAAAGAAAAGTTAGCCTGTGCAATGCAAGAAATTCTAAATATAAGCCTCTCTCTCTCTCTCTCTCTCTCTCTCTCTCTCTCTCTCTCTCTCGCAGACCGGATCAGAAGTTTTCGGAGCACATAAAAGACGACAAAACTGATGATTTCCAAAAGCGTTACATCCTGAAAAGGGACAGCCTCAGTCTAGACCAGGAGGACGGCAGGGTGAGCGGACCTGGAGCACTGTAAAACAGCTGTAAACATTTATTTATATGGACAAGCTTGAATATCTAGTCTTTACATGTTTTCTTTAACAATAACCAAGAGCATACAAAGACTTGGGATTTTTATTTTTTTTAATGATTCTGGGAGTGGTCTAGATTTTCATATTTTTGCTTTCCTCCAGACACCTGATCTTGATCACTGATCATTTTAAACCACAAAGATCTCCAAGAAGCTCCTGCACTTACACACACGACACTCGGTCCTAACGTTCGGCTCGCGTGAGATTATCGGTTGATGTTTAATAAGCTCTTTGTTGTTTATTTATTTTTTAATTTTTTTATAGCTACGGATGCGTCTGAAGGACGACCGGAGAAGCAAATCCATCGAGGAGAGAGAAGAGGAGTACCAAAGAGCGAGAGAGCGCATCTTCGCTCAGGACGTGAGGAAACCCTTGCCATAATAATATAGTAAAGCTGAAACAAATACGATAAAAACGGCAGATGTTAGACATGCAGTTTAAAAGAACATCAATTCCCTTGTAGTAGTAAGCTAGTGTTTAATTAAGTTAATTAATCTTTATTTTTATTTATAATTTTTTTTAACTCCACAGGGGCAAGATCATTTCACGTATGATAAAAGGTAACGTATAGTTCCTACTGTGCAGTCTAAGCGATAAGAATCTTTATTATTAGAATTCATATATTGTTAGAGTGTAAATCTTTATGAATATAAATTTAATTGTTTGCTGTAGGATTCAGGATGACGTGGGTTATATTAGCAGTCATCAGAAGCGGCAAATCTTCAGGTAATGCATCATTTGTCCTTTAATAATGATCATTATTCTTATAATTATAATTGCACATGCATCAGACCATGTAGGTATATTTCAAAGGTATAATGTGACGAGCGTGATTTTAACAGATGTGTGTTTGTGTTGCAGGCTGAGAGACAGCAGTTCGGAAAACGAGCCACGAAGCCTGGATCCCCGGCCGTGGAGCAGCACGGACTCGGACAGCTCACACCGCAATGGCAGGCCGGCCATCACCAAAGCCAGCAGCTTCAGCAGCATTAGCGTGCTCATCCGCAGAGACAGCACTGCTAGCAGCAGGAGCACGGGGAGGCTGTCGAAAACCGGTACACAAACACACACACACATCAAAGAGATTAATGCAGCTCATCATATCATCTTCATCATCATCATAGGGATCGAGATACTAGATGGCAAGGGCATGCTATCGAAAAAAAAAGAAAAAAAAGGGGTTTTTTTTCTTTTTTTTCCTCCCTAGAACACACACTGAGATTTTCTATACATTCTCAATGTTGTAATCTAGCCCTCGTACGTGCGTTCAGTCTCCCTGCTGGCATCGCTGCTGCTCACACGCTCAGCATGCGGTGTAAATGTTTCTGCTCTACTCACCTCCTCTCCGCCCTGCTTTCACCCTGGAACGCCGCAGCATGCATGCATATTCATGGCCGTGTCCCAGTCTGCGTTCATGGCTTATTAATGCGGCGATTTTTAACAGCCCGTATATAATTTCGTTTTTAATATTTAACAGCCACTCTTCTGTCAAGTGTCCTCTTTCCCTCTCTCTCTCTCTCTCTCTCTCTCTCTCTCTCGGGGTGACTTGTGTCCTGCCAAGCAGCAGTGTGTAGTGTTAGTTGTACAGCAGTAGTTAATGGAATTAATGGTGGCTCGACACGGTGCCACAATTCAGAGATTTCTTTCTTTCTTTTTATTATTTTTTTAATGAATAAGTCAATTTCTTTAGTGTAAAACATTTTTTAAGTGAGTTTGATGCTGAATCACTTAAAGTTCTCATCAGGAGACAAATAATTGTATTAAAAATACACAAGAATAAAAATAATAACGAGGTTGGACATGGTGAAGGACATCCATTTAAGATTTCTTTTCACTCCTGCTGCTGTTATGGCAATGTTAACTTGTTTTGACTTATGGTATTATGCTGATTTTTTTTATTATTATTATTTTTACACGTTTAGCTGCGTTCCATGACACTATATTAAGTTTCATTTCCCTCTTCATGCCGCCATATTTCCTGCCTCATCGTCACACCTGTTAGGATTTCTTCCATCCACAACCACAAAACTAAAAACAAAACAAAAAAAAGTTTTTTTCCCTTCTTCACTACTTCTTGTCGCAGGTTCTGACTCCTGTAGTAGTGTAGGTTCATCCAACGGCTCTCTCTCTCGCCCCGCCTTGTCGTTACCCGTCCAAGCTGTCCCCGCTCCGACGAGGCATGCCGGGGCTGGCACCGGATACCCCGGCCCTCAGAGCTCCGCCGCAAACCCTACCACCCGCGCGGATACTAACACTAGTGCTAACTCTATCACAAGCTACTACCTCCTTCCTCTGGAGGCCTCGGGAATCCCAGCGGGTAGCGTTCTGCTCCACCCTCAGACAGGTGCGTACCACCTGCCCCAGTGCCAGCGGGACAAGAGGGGACGGGTTGGTTATAGTCTGTGACCAAAGTACTGCATGTATTAAAAACCTGTAAGCTTTAGCTTAGGTTTTTGGGTGAGGGTTTTTTTTTTTTTTTTTTGCCTCTTTTTTTTTTTTTTTCTTCTTTGGATTCGACTAACTTGACCCTGCTAACAGCTCACACTAATCCAAAGCGATGTCTGAAAGACGCTAACGAGAACCACGTTCTTTATAATACAGCAGGTCAGCCCTTCTCGAACCCCGACGGCAGCGCCGTGGTCTACAACCCCGCTTTGACATCGCAGCAGGGGAGGGGCCAGCAGCCCATGGCTCCGCCTCCTCCACCTCATCCACATCTCCAACAGCACCAGCCATCCAATCATGTCGTGACACAGGTCAGTCCTTCTTCTCATTTTAAATCATCAATAGCATGATGTCTAGTGATCTACTCCCCTCGCAAGACAACCACTGTCCCGGATCGGCCAAATCAGGAGTACAGTAGATTCCAGGATTGACAGTCAGTTTTATTGAACAATAAAGCTGATTTGTTTAAATATCAGAAGTGTAATTTCACTGGTGTAGTTTTACCCTCAGACCCTCAGGTCATATGTTTCTCTGTGTTATTTCTCTCTGTCGTCAGTATGAACACACATTTCTACTTGATCCACGTTTAAGAAAAATAATTTCTGATGTGTTCAATGACGAAACCGTATTTTATCTCCGCTCGTTCGTCTTCGCTCCGTCTCCTTGTTGCCTTCCGTCTCTACGTTTAGTGTAAATTTGAGACATTATTTCTTCAATGTCTTCTGCTCCATCGCTGTCTTTTTTTCCACTCTCTCTTTCTCTTTTTCTCTCTCTTTGTTTTTTCTTCTCTACAGCATTGTGGTCAGTGTGTGCAGTACTCAGCGATCTCTTATCCTCCTCCTCCTCCGCTCCTGCCTGTTCCTCTAAACCAACACTACACTGTGGTACTGCTCTCTCTCTCTCTCTCTCTCTCTCTCTCTCTCTCTCTCTCTCTCTGTGTCTCTGTCTATTCATACTTCCTACATCCTTCTCTCCTCATCTTGTTCTTCTCCCCTGTTTAATCATTTCAACTAGACTTGTTTTTAATAGAAATATATATATCTATTTTTTTTTTGTCAATGAAAAAAATTTATATTTACTCTCTCTAGTCAGCTCACTTTTCACTATAAATCGAACAACAGTAAAGCCAGAAACCTCTCCACTGACTAAACGTATAATGGCACAGTTCTAGGGCACGCCAGTGAGCACTTAATACACGGCCGTCTCTGACAGGAGCGAGCGTAGTCCTCTAGAGGACGCACCGTGAGATGTTAATGGCGGTCGACGCCGCGACAGATTTATATCCCACCTGCTTTTAGCTTCAGAGCCTTCTAGTAGACGCCGTATCAGTTTCACTTCTCAGGAGGTCAAAAAGGAAGTCAGCATGTGTCCCCTCACAAACTCCCTTGACCTCTCGCAGCGTGACGACGTAGCGTAAAATAGAGATGAGAGATTACACAAGCACTTTATTAAGGTTTGTCACGTCCTGAGCGAAGATGCGTTACACGTTGTGTCAGTTAAGTCTATGACTTTGAGGAGAAATTGCTTTCTGTGAGAAAATCTGGACTACAAACGAGCAGATTATTTCTCTGATCGAGGGATTTAGTGCAGGCCTGCAGCTTTTATTTAACCAAATCTTCCTTCAAAGTGTGATGTAGCAAAATATTTATTTGATTTGAGGATCTTTTTTTTATTTACTACGATTCACTTTTTTTTCCCCCTCACAACAACCTTTTCTAAGAATAAATCAAATTGAACTTCCTTTAAATGGTAATGTTTTATTTCATTATTATAGTTGAATAACTATATTGTATTATTTATTATAACGACCCAGGGCTGGGTTAAGCTTACGTGTGTGTGTGTGTGTGTGTGTGTGTGTGTGTGTGTGTGTGTGTGTGTGTGTGTGTGTGTGTGTGTGTGTGTGTGTGTGTGTGTGTGTGTACGTTGCAGCAGGACAGTCTGGGGAACCAGTTCAGCCAGTTAAGCCTCGCACCAGGCGAAGTGCCAGACCACCAGACGGGTGTCTTTTCCCACTCCATGGTGCTCCAGAATCCAGCCCCCACCGGCTACATGCTCCAGCCCGGTCAGCCCGTCCCCGTGCCCGCATACCCACCACCCACGCCAAGCATCCAGCAGCAGGGATACATTCAGCAGCCTGTGCAGCAGGTACGCGCACACACGCACGCACATACAAGTCAGGACTGCACACTCATCGTTCTCTTTATTCTTATTAGAATAAACGCACCGACTGAAAGTCAGTGTGTTATAGCTACTAAGACCTGCCTTAAGGTGTTAAATGCAACAGTAATATCACAGATTAAATTTTATATATATATATATATATATATAAAATATGTATATATATAAAATATGTATGTCAATTGTTAAAAGCGCTATATAAATAAAAATAAATATATGTGTGTGTGTCGTAAGAGGAATCACACAAAAACATCCTCAGCCATGTTTCGGTGCCAGCACATGACTCAATTTTGTCAGTTATTTTTTCCAACCATTTATAGCTAATGTTGATGGCTCTGCATTAAAATAAATAAATAAATAAATAAATTGTAATAAAAAATATATATATGATATTAATATTATTTAATTTAATGTACATCATACTCCTTTTTTACTTGTACATATTACTCTTTGAGGTGAGTATACATTTTTTAGCTGATTGTATACAGAATATATAATAAAATTAGATTATGATTTTCAAAGCGTATTTGTTCTTTGTCTGTGTGTCTGCAGATGACAGCATGTTACTGTGCTCCGGGTCCGTATCCCCACTCGAACCAGCACTACAGGCCAGTCACCCCAGTACACTACAGCGCGCCCCAGAGTCAACCCGTACCACCGCAACAACCAGGTACATGATCTCACGCACACACGCACACACGCTCACACACTCACTCTCACACGGCTATTTGACTACTCTACACTGGGACTGTATTGGGAGAGAAAAAGAATTCAGTGTTTAGTTGGAACTAGTCAGTCAGTTCTGCAGTTCTGGGCGGTAGGAGGCGGGGCCGTGCCACTGTCTGAGAGGCAGTACGATTCTCACAGTGAACCGGTCTCTTTTCCCACCCCTCACTCCCGACCGCTGACCTTTCACCTCGCCGTTTGTTGTTAACAGGAGACAGTGAGAACTTTAGCATGTTTTGGCAGCTCTGATTTTTGATTATCGATTAGGTCAGTATCTCATCATTAGTATTTCCAGACTTTTTTTTTTTTTCATGTTTTCCTGAGAGATATTAACCATTTAGAATTTTCAGCTGTGTGCCCTTTGATTAGTATTCTCACTTCTATACAGTATGATCTGTTATAATTTAGTTTACGATCACACGAGGCATCTGATTTACAACTCCCCGTCCCCAAGTAGTTGTTGCTATAGAAACTGTATATATGTGTACGTGTGTGTTCGAATGCTGTAATATAACACTCTGAGGTTATGGCACTAATTTCAGAGCGGCTCTTGTAGAAGATTAATCAACATTTTCCGATTCACAAATTCATGTGTGTGTGTTTTGTGGTAGAAACGTGCATGTGTGTGTATAATTTAATAGTACTCGTACTCACAAATCTCGAAACTTTTGCACTTTGTTCAGAACGCCGCGGAAAGAATCCATTTCAGAGCGTGTGTGGGTGTGTGTTAGTGTGAACTCGTACATGTGTGGCACTGAATAAAGAGGCTTTTATTCTCTTCATGTCTGCTCTGAGTGCGAGTAAGTACAAAGAAGAGCCGCCCCTGACTTTCTCTCCGTTTCCCTCCCTCTCTCTCTCTCTCTCTCTCTCTCTCTCTCTCTCTCTCCTCCCACTCTTGAATTGATGGCTGCCGCGTACCACAAAGGAGGTGGCCAGATTAAGGAAAAAAAAGACTGGCTGTACAGACTCTGTGAAAAGAGACGTCTGTGTGCTGTCTCGCGTCTTAAACGGTGCAGAGTAGGACGCACACATATTAGACACGTATACCTAGTTATAGAAATGGAAAGTGAATCAAGGAGTAAGGAAGGGACGCAGAAGCGAAAGTACAGAGTCAGTGTAGGACGATGCACAATAGAGTCTGGCGTAAGAGCAGATTTATCCAGATGGAGAACAAAAAAAGCAAAGATGAAGAGAAGATGCGGAAAGAGAGAGAAAAAAAAAAAGAGCTCAGCTAAGTACAGCTGCAGCTTCCAGGCTGAGCACCTTTTTGACTTTTTTTTTTTTTTTGTGTTCAATCGATCGTTCGTCATTCTTTACCGCGCCTCCCACACACACACACACACTTTGTATAAGCTCTTTTCCACTCGTTTCCTTTCCGACGTTCTTATCAGCAGCCAATTCGGATGGTGTAATATTTAAACTACACATTTTTCTTTTTTTTTTTTTTTGATTCCCAAATGCTATATTTATATCTAACGTCTTCCAGTAATGTCCGTTTAAAAAGGTCATGCAAAAATAATGAGTTCTTCATAGCGGGATTTATTTATTTTTCACGAAGAAATACCACATTTATTCACTTCATTAACTGCTGTTTACCATGTCATTGTGCAAAGCCCTTTAAGCTCTTAATGGGAATTTTATCACGGCCCGCAGCAGAAAATTGCGCATAAATGAGCAGAGGGAGTCGCGCATACTGTGGTGATGTCCATAAAATGTGCTCTCCCAGTCACGCTCGCTCCGCCGTCACACACACAGGCACAGCTCTCCAAAAATAAGTCTCGGTGTTGGGAAGAGAAGGAAACGCTACACGATACACAATCTTTATCTTCACGTACCGAACAGTGAAGCTGATTATTTTTCTTTCTTTTTTTTCTTTTCTTTAAAGGAAATTATTTGCAGTTTACATATAATCATGATTCAAGTAGAATTAATTATTCTGAATAAATAATTGTAATTCTGCATTTCAGTAAATGATGTTTTGTCAAACCAAGACAATAAGCCCCAAACCAAGACAATAAAAAATCTGCATGTAAAAAAAAAAAAAGTGCATAGTTTTTCATGTTGCTGCAGCATGATTTAATTAAAAACAATTCAAGAGATATTCAAATACGAGCTATTTCAGCATTTATCATTTATATTCATACAAGTTTTTTTTTATTTATTTTTTTTTTATATATCACATTTTTTGTTTAGATAAACGTGTGCTTCGATACTCTGTATCTTTAGAAGCTTGATCAAGCAGAGCACAGAACCGAGGCGATGCGGTGACGCTGCATATAAATACATTCGCCCGGGTCAAAGCATGTCGGTTATGTCTGTCTGCCAATTTTATTAGGAGAAGATGCAGTCAGGACGTGTTAGGGTCTGCGAACGAAATTGAGGTCATGCCACGTCTATAAAAGAAGCAGAACCTGCGAACAGAGCGCGTTCAGGCACATCATCTCTTATTATCGTACGTGAGGCGTTCGAGTCAAACCAGGATGTGTGATGACATTTCTGCCGTGAAAGCGATCGACATTTACAGAAGAGAGAATTTTTTCAACCTCATCACTGTTGGCGCAATCAGAAGTCCCGGATTGACCTGAACGCCGTTTGAATCTTTATAACGTGCATGTCTACGACCTTGCTGTGTGTTCTCTTGAGTCAACTCCTGCGTATGCGACTTCCCTCAGGTTATCAGACCATCATGCCCAGTCAAGCGCCCAACTACCAAGGCATGATGGGAGCTCAGCAGCCTCAGAGCCAGCCACTGGTCAGCAACCAGACAGGGATAACCAATCAGATTCAGGGAGTCGTGGTGCAGTACCCGCATATGCCGCCTTATCAGGTCAGTGCTTTGATTTGTTGTTGATCACCAGGAGTAACTTTCTTTAGGAATTGAAATAAAGGAGTAGATTATTAGCTTAAGTGTGTACGTGTGTGTGTTCCAGGGCTCGCAGAACGTTCCTCAGCCAGCCTATCAGCAGCAGCTTGTCCTGCAGGCACCGTCCAATCAGGCGCCGGTGCCCTCGGCCAGCATGCAGGTGTACTACAGCGTCCTGCCACCAGGGCAACACTCCACTGTTAGGTATCTACTCACAGACCTCTATTAATCTGCCTTAAGATTACGTGTACATGACGTTTGTTTTACAGTCTCTCTCTTTTATCTCCCACTACACACACACTTAATTTCAAAGCCCTACATTAGGCTTTAATAAAAAGTTTTTTAGTACCATTTGGTCCATGATATCTAAACATATGTTTTTTGTAATTAAAACTGGTCGTTTGTGGTTAACAGAACGTGTAGATGTTATCTTACAGGACCAGTTAGTCAGACGTGTTCAGCGAACGAGATCCTAATCGCACTAATCAATCTTTCTCTCCCTTTGCCGCTCTCTTTCTCTGTGTGCTCGCCTCAGCTCCACCGTGGGCTTCCTGCAGCCTCCGGGTTCAGAACAGATGTCGTTCCCCAGGGCCGCCTCTCCCTGCGGCTCCCAGCCAATCCCGACGCAGCAGTGCACAGGTATTGCCGAGCTTCCAGCCAATCGCACGTCAGGCAGCGAGCCGCAAGAAAGAAAAACACTGTAGGAAAGCAAAAAAAATCGAATACAACAGCATAGAGCTCTTTTGAAATTTGAGACGATATGCGGAATATTGCGAGGATCCGCAGCTCAAATACATTTTGCAGAAGAAAAAGCAAAATCTGTATAATGATTGCATTCTCATCATCATAGCAAGACAAAACTCCTGCTTTATTCTACAAGATAAAAAATCGCATAGATTTAATTTTTAGACGTTTTTAGAATTTCACGTACTTTCTTTTTAGGAAATTATATTACATAATGTAACTTATTTTATATAAAATCATCAGTCAGTAGCAATAAAAATCATTTTATAATTTATAATTTTTATAAAAATTAAAATCCTGGAAATGTTTTATTATTACAATTTTTTTTTCATTCATTATGAAATGACACATTTATTCACTTGATTACATGCTTTCTACCGAACACGCTTCTTTCGATGAGTTGCCCTGAAGGAATTAATGTTTTTAAAGAGATGAGCGCAAAGTAATCCACTGTGTAATTAAACAGCCTTAATCACTAACGTAGTTGTTTTTGTCTTCGCAAACCTCTCGGACAATCACCTGAAAGTGTTTTCATGGAAACGTTCATGCTTTCTGCTTTGATTTTGGCATGTGTGCCTCCAGCCCCCCCTGGTGGTGGTGGCGGCGGTGTGCTGATGATGCAGCTGAGCGTCCCTCCTGCTCCTCCTCCTGCTCCTCATTCTGCCACACAGTGGAAGCAAAACAAATACTACAGCCTGGACCATCAGCATCAACACCACGGCTCCAAACCGTCTGAGCTGAGCCTGATGGACACGACGCAGGTGCATTTACATTCACATCCTGTGTAAATGCTAAAGCTGTATAACTAGATAGATCATATATAATATCTATATTATATAGTATATATTTATGATATTGATCTAAAGTTGACCCCTGGAATTCCTAGAGCGGGAATTGTGAAAAAACAAAATTTTGGATGTAAAAAAAAAAAAAAACTTATTTTTTTAGTTTAAACTTTAATTTCATTTTAAACTCAGCTTAATACATCATCCTTGTACTAGAAAAAAAAAAAGTAAAGGTAAACCCCTTTACATATACTGTACTACTGTCCCGCAGTGCTAAGTTTAAAACAATTTGTGTTCTCCCTACAGTACAAAAAAAAAAATGCATGCATTATTATATTTTATATGGAAGTTAAGCTGAATTTACGTTGATATTTGTCACAAAATAAGTCAATTATATTGTTAATAGTTTATTGTTAACAAAAAAAATTATCTATTGCCATAAATAAAGCCATTTAAAAAAATTAAAGAGTATAATTGCATGAAATTGCAGAGGGTTTCCATGAACAGTTATTACTTAGGCTTTAAGGAAAAATCCGCGAACGACTGAGCCCACAAACTCTGAACAACGCCGGTCGACTGTACATCTATATCCATCAATACGGAGTAGTGTTCCACTCCTACCTGGAATTCTTAGTGTCCAGGTAGAAATTTCGACTTGAGTCTCTGGTATGACAGCGCTCATATTAACCATCTCTCTCTCTCTCTCTCTCTCTCTCTCTCTCTCTCTCCAGAACAGTCCTCAGCTGACCAGCCCCGCCCCTTCCCCCACCCACTCTCCCGGCCCGCCACATTTGGCCAATTTAAAGGGAATCCGTCCTGGCCTCGCCCCGCTCCCGATCATGCCCCAGTTCTCCAGACCGTTCCTCCAAGGTGAGCGATGTTTGCGTCAGGCTGTTACCGCTCCGGCGGCAGCTTCTCACGCGGTGCTCTGTGTCTCTCCAGGTGATGCCAGGTATCCTTTACTCGGACAGCCTCTACAGTACAACCACCCCATCAGACCTCCTCTAATGCACGGCCCTCACCTGGTCAACCACCATTACCATCACCATCAGGTTGTACACACGCAAACAGACGTACACCAAACGTACCTCAACATCGTCACAGTTTTGCTTACACCTCATGTTTTTTTTTTTTTTTGGTTGTTTTTCACCCAGGGTCCTCTGGGTATCCGACACGGGGGACACGGCCGAAGACCAACAAAGAAATCTCTGTCCACTGATAGTAGCACAGGGGAGCTAGGTAACACCCGTGCACATAAACAACACACAGTAGTGCCTATGGATGGGCGTCGGTCCAGAATGGGTGCACAATACAAAATCTAACCACGTGGCTGTGTGCATTTACTATTAATTTGTTCACACACAACACACACACTGCTCACCTTCCCCACAGTAAAGCATCACTCAAAGCATGGGCTCAACATTTCTTTATTTATTTTATTTATTTATTTATTTTTGGTCACATATATCCGGTGTGTAGATGTTTGCTGAACTAACGACGCTGTCCTCACAGCGACCGGTCGTGTCCTGGAGGTGACGGACCTGCCAGCAGGCATCAGCCGCGCCGAGGCCGACTCTCTGCTGGCAGAGCTGGGCAAGGCAGGCGCGTTCATCAAATGGCTGCCCGAGCAGCCCCAGCATCCCCAGCGCTCGGAGAGCAGCACCGTGACTTCTGACCCTTCCCCTGTGACCCCACGCGACCTCGCCTCCACCTACACCATCCTGGCCAGCTTCCCGTCAAAGCAGGCGGCACAGAGCGCGCTGCTCAAACTCAACACCTCCTTCAGCCTGTTCAGACTTAAGGCCTTCCAGAGAGCTGGCTCCCAGTGAGGCCACGCTTCCTCATCCTCAAACACCCACCCCCCACCCCTTCACAACCACCATTTCCTGCCTCACTACTTCCTGTTTCTGTTCTTGAGGGTTTTTTTTTTTTTTTTTTGCATCACTGTGGAGACCTGAGTTTGATAATTGTCTGGGGCTTTTTGTTCCCTCTGGGGTTTGTTTAAAACGGGATATAAAGGAAAAAAAAAAAGAAAAAAATCTGAACCGTAACTGTTGACTTGAGATTATTTAATCTAACCAAAAATAAATAAATAACAAAAAAAAAACACAAACAAAAAAAACCAAGAAAAAGAGACACGTTTTGCATTTTTTTCTAAAGACTCCGAGATGCTTTACCACAAAGACAGCATGGTTGATTTTGTACTGCAGAATGGAAGCTTGGACCACGTGCACTTGCTGTTTGTCTTGTTTGTGACTTTTTTTTTTTTTTTTAAGGGCGGGTGGGTGGAAGAGTGGGACAAAGTAAGTCTCTTCAATTTGGTACGTCGACGAGACCACAAACAAGAGAAAGCTTCAACTTCTTGTGCCTTCAACCACAACAGCACTGGTGCACTGTTTGAGAAAGACGTCACTGAAAAAAAAGATCCTGTTGAAAATTTTGATTAAGAAAATAATTCTCCACTCTCTCGTGCTCTCTCTCTCTCTGAACGTCATCTCTTTCAGGCACGAACGGGAGCGCCGATTAGCTGATCAGGCTGGCTCTGGGTTTTAATTTTATTTATAAGTGGCCATTTTTAAAAGAAAACAATTCACTCCAGCCCGACCCCACACCTCCCTGTTATCTCTCTTTTTTGATAAAGTGTGCATTTGTTTTTTTTTTTTTGTTTTTGTTTTTTTTGAAAGATTGTTTTTATTTCAGTTTGAAACCAATAAATGTTTTCACCAAAACTGTGCTAATTATTTTTAAAGGGGAAATGGCGCCATCTAATGCCTAAATGTCACCAAAATAGGACTGTGTTTTTTCAAATCTTAGCTATAGAACTGGTTTTATTTGTTTTTATTGTATGGAAAGAGTAAAATAAAATAAAAGCAGTGCATTTTGGCACTAATCAGAAATCTTTGTCAAAAATTAATAATTAAAATAAACTAAGCTCGTAATTTAAGATGGATTCACCAATAATCACACTACATGGTAAATCCAGTACATAAAGTGATATTACTATTACTTTCAAAATACAATTACAACACACTCTAGTTTATACTAAACATACACGTTTCCTGTAAAATTGTACATCTTTGTTAATTTTTTTTCGTCTTTTTTTTTATCTATTGACTTCGAGGTTACTCTTTAAACTTGGGTGCTTTTAAAACTGTTGTTTAATGAAATGTATACATCAGCTCAGATTAAGTTAAAGGCGTGTCTTTAAATGAGAAACCGAGTCCTAAAATAAAAGCCAACGCCCTGACAAGTGAAAAACCCTATTAAGAGAGAACTTTCCACTCGTGTTTAGAGCATGTGGCTTTGGGCAGTTCCCCTCTTCAAGGCTCAGTAACATTCAAATGACCTGACCTTTTTTTTTTTTTTTTACTTGTACTTATTCTTGAAATTTTAAGTAGCATGTGATGTAGTTATAAAAGTACACAGTTACATGTGAATAGACTCGTTTCCATTCAAGCTGAAACTAAATTATGGAGGCGCTCTTGTTAGCTCATGTCTAGGGTTGCAGGCTCGAATATAAGCCCTTCAAATCTGTTTGTGTTTGTGGAGTTTCTCTCTGTGCTTTGTTCCAGGTCCTCCAGCTTTAACAGCAAATATTTTAATTCGAAAACCGGTGATTTGTCTCGTCACTGGAATTATTTCCAGAGCTGATCAATCCAAACTTAGAATTCAATAGCAATATATTATATTGTATTGAATATATTTTAAATATAAGAATAAGAAATGTATAAATGTCTTGCTTTAAAAAGGTACAACCAAGTTCGTGACGCGATAGTGTGGAGTGTGAACCGGGTAGTGGAGTTTAGTAAACACCAATGATTCCCCACTTCAGAAGTAGTTTTGGAAGACACTGTGGAGCTCCTGAAGACATTGAGACCCAACGACATAACGGTTGGTAAGATGGAGTAAATGGTGAAGATTTCAAGGTCAAGCGACCCTATAAAAAAAGCAATATTTTTGCTTACTATACTGTTGCAGTCAGAAGCGTACACACACTCGTCACAAACATGATCAATGAGCAATTAAGTAATTTTTTTTTTTACATCTTTAGTAAAAGAAAACCCTAATAACCTCGTGCACAATTTTTAATTTAGGTTTTCAGAAATCATCACAGTGATCCTGGCTGTAGAATTTATTGGAGTTTGCTTTTTTAGAAAAGACAAATGCATCATATTTGGACATAATTTTCTTGCTTTTCAATACATTTTGTCAATCTGTCAACAAGCATTTGTATTTCCTCATTTAAAAAATGCTCATCAGAAGTGCTCATCATCGTCCTCGTAGGGTTGCTTTCAGGGAACCAAACAGGTGAAAGTCTGACAGAGCGAGATCAGGACTATAGTGAGGATGCTTTAACCCCTCAAGACGAAGCTTTTGCAGAGTGTCGACTGTGTGGGCAGAAGTGTGCAGATGGGCATCATCGTGCATCGTCATACTGGCCCTTGAGAATCCCAGAAAACAGAAAATCATTGATGAATTTACCAGCTGATGGTCGACTTTTGAACTTTTTCTCGGTCTGTGATTGAGGATGTTTCCGTTCCACACTCCGCCGTTTACTCTCAGGCTCGTAGTGATGAATCCGTCTCTCGTCACCAGTAATGATTCTCTTTAAGAGACTTTCACCTTCCTTCCAAGCACTTCTGTTCATGCTCTTTCGCGAGTTGTTTTGGCTCCAGGTACACCTTCAGACTACAGAAAAAATACATGAATCACTGCACGCTGCTCTTCTTTCATGCATATCACAAGTGGGGCGCCCATTTTTGCTCGCACCGCAGTTACAAAAATGAACTGATGTGACATGTTCACATCTGCATAGCAGCGACTGGGCAGACAGGAGCCTTGATCAGAAAGCGCTAATGAGACAGTGCAGCCAACAGACGGTCTAATATAACCGTACATAAATTCAGAAGCTTACACACACTCATCATGAACATGATCGATGAGCGATTTTGAGCAAGCAAGTAATATTTTTTGATGATTGTTTCCTGAGGCAGAATGATTGTACACTATACATCTTTAATGAAAGAAAACCCCGATAACTTTGAAAACCCTCATATACTTAATTTTCATTCACGAGTCTCAACTTCAGCAGATGCTTTTGCCATCAACAAGGTTGTGGTTGAATTCTGATTGGATATTTGTCAACGCTTCTGGCGGGATTTGTAGTGTTCAAATTAATTTCTTTCATAGGATTGATTATCCAGAAGCTTAAAGTTAGCAGTTTTGTCCATTGCACAGCTTTAATGTGTGATTGAGGTCATTATGTTGGACTCAACTTTGTCCAAGGTTTAACACATGATCTGAGGTTCTGTTGAGGAATTCTGAGGTCACTTTACTTTCTTTATTATTCCGGTCCACTGGGAGCAAAACAGCCCGAAAGTATGAGGCTATCACCATGTGGCCCATGTGCTAACGTGTTCTTTAAGTTTAATGCATTTCTAATAATGCCATCTGGCAGACAGTCACCATAGTGACTTCTATTTTTCTTTCATCATACATCGGAGGATTAAGTGCCTTGATCAAGAAACCAACAGTGGCAGCTTGGTGATGCTGGGGGTCCAACTGAGTCTCCACTGAGCTCCAGGGGTAATGCTTCACTTTAACTCCTCCAAACACACACATGGTCAAAAACCGTCCTCCAGAAGAATGATAAGCTTGAAGGTGTGAAGATTTTGGAGCAGGGGTTAATTTGTTGGACGGCAGCTTTTTACTGTAGGTCATGGTGAAGTTAAACTCGCTTCACCATAGACCAAGACACTGGTCTTCTATCAGCTTTCAGTTCATGGTGGGCCTGTGTGTTGGTGGCTCCTGTGTTGTTCCTGACCATGTGAACCAATTTCCTAACAGTCTGAGTCTTATTCCAGACTTCAACAATTTGCAAAAACTTGTACGTACATATAACTGTTACATAGAACTGATCTCACTGAACTGAATCAATTCAAACGGTTGGTTAGAAATGGCTCCGAGAGACGTTCCTGACTTTACCAACCACTTTCTCAGCTCTGCCCTGTGATTCTCAAGCCATTGATTGCTTTCAAATACTTTTTTTTTATTTTTTACATTGCACAGAGAAGCAACCAGCTGGAGTCCATCAGGCTGGGCGAATTAAGAGACATTTTGGAACTTTCATCAGCATGGAAGTAATAATCCCAGTTGGTGTTTGTATGTTTTAATGCTGTATATATAATTCTAACCCTGTGTTGGAATTATACATACATCATTCCATTGGTTGGTATCCAAAACATCCAAAATAAACATTGTACCGCAAATATTTTGAGCTTATCTTCTATTAAAGATGTAAGTTGTGTTGTCATTCTGCTCCAGAAAATAACCAGTTCTAAGAAACCATAAAAAGTGCAATATTGCCATGACATAGACATCAGTAAAGTTCTGATCACAAATGGATATATTTCAACTATGTTTATATTATATATAGTAGAACTAACTAAAGTCACTAGAAAAAATATATATATATATATATATATATATATTGCTTTATGTAATGGTTAGCAATGCGGCCAAGGTCCGGGTTCGATCCCCACTTCAGGTTTGTGTGCGCGTTTGCATGTTTTAATGTGTTTACCTCTGGGTTCTCCCGGTTTCCTCCCACAGTCTAAAGACATGCAGATTGGGCTGACTTGGAATAAGGAATTCGGGAGCAGATTTGAAAGATTAATTGCATTATAATTTTTCCTTTTTTACAGAAACATTTAATTTTTAGTGATGAAACAATACATTAAACATAATGCATACACAGAGAATTAGCTACAATCCAGTGTAAATACAGTGAGGATTAAATCTGGAATTAAATTTTTTTTTTTTTTTTAAGTTCATTTAAAAGAGAAAAGAATTTATAAGTATTTATTTTAAGATCCTCAGGCATTTTTTGTTTTAAATCCACTAGAGGGAGCTCTAAGACCAGAGCTCATACTAATAACCTCTACTATTCTGCATGCATGTACAGTATTATGAAGTATTTTTGTTTCCCCCTTAAATGTTTTTGGTATGTTGTGAACATTTAAGGAGTATTAAGTGACTAATAACTAATTTTCATCCATGTAAATTGCAACAATCTTAAAACAACCTACATGTGCCAAGTGCAGAAGAAAAAACACTTTTTCAAATGCTTGTGGTGTTTTAACCTTCTGGTTATACTTTAATTTGTCCTGGTAAAGAATCCCAAAAGTGAGGGATGCTTCAGGGTTAATTAGTTAATTACTTAAAATGTCAGTTCTTGTCACCTGGGAAATATTTTCATGTGGGAAACACAAACTTAATTAACAACATGAGGAAAAAATTAATTGATCTTTGCCTTGTGTGTGAGAGAATAAAAAGGGTAGAAAATTATCCACTAAATTTAAATTACAATTCAGTCTGAAACCAATTTCCTTGTTTTCTTAAACTTCTCAGATATTAGACTTCTTAAAAAACAACAAAAACACACACACACACACACACACACACAACAACAAAAACACACACACACACACACACACACACACACATTAGCAACTTTAGCGTTTGTGCTTTAGTACTTCAAAAAATGATTTCCGGGTAGTTAACAGTGTAACATCAAGCACGTGATGAGATTTTTGTTATCTTCCCTGATATTATAAGCAAGATACCACATCTGAACCTGAGGATCTGAGGACATGAGGACACCCATAGTATTAAACACGTTCCTCTACTCTCAGTAGTCCCACCGCAGGACCTCCATCAAGCAGCGGGTCATGAGATCACAGGAATTCCAATCGCAATCAGAGATTCTAACAAGTGGCCTCCAAGCGTCTGAGTGAGGGTCTCTGAGGTTAATATGAGAACTTTTCTGTTGCTGAGAGAAAGCAGTTCGACTTTCAACCTGACTCTGAAACTAACATGAAATCACTCAGGATTGAAACGGCCACGTGTGTCTCCAGACATTTCACATTTCTTCCTTTTTAACAGGCAACGTTATGTTCTCACTTACTTAACAAATTGTACAATTTTTCATTTTAAAATGAATAAACCACACGTTACTGTAAATGCCACTGACGTTGATCATGGGATGGTTCTTGTTGCCAGACGGAGCTGTTTTGAGCATTTCAGAAAATTCTAATAGCCTAATACCAAAGATTTTCATGGAGTGGAGCGAACAAAGTGGCACAGAAAACAACAGCAGCAACTACGAAAAACAAGCCTCATCCAATCAGAGACAGAAATGTTTCATGAGTGAGAGGACAGAGAGGGGAGCATAGTGTGACTTCACTAATGACTCTTTACAACCGTGTTGTGCAAAAAAGCATCTCAGAATGCACGTGAAACTTTAGAAGATTCCGTTCCCAAACTTTATTGAACCATTCAGTTTCCCCGATGCTCACATGAGCACAAACACTTCAGTCCTGTTACAGTCTCTATGTACAGTCGTGGCCAAAAGTTTTGAGAATTACATAAATATTGGAAATTGGAACAGTTACTGCTTAAGTTTTTATAATAGCTATTTGCATAATACTCCAGAATGTTCTGAAGAGTGATCAGATGAATTGCATAGTCCTTCTTTACCATGAAAATTAACTTAATCCCCCAAAAAACTTTCCACTACATTTCATTGCTGTCATTAAAGGACCTGCTGAGATCATTTCAGGAATCGTCTTGTTAACTCGGGTGAGAATGTTGAAGAGCACAAGGCTGGAGATCATTATGTCAGGCTGATTGGGTTAGAATGGCAGACTTGACATGTTAAAAGGAGGGTGATGCGTGAAATCATTGTTCTTTCATTGTTAACCCTGGTGACCTGCAAAGAAACGCATGCAGTAATCATTGCGGTGCATAAAAATGGCTTCACAGGCAACGATATTGTGGCTACTAAGATTGTACCTAAATCAACAATTTATAGGATCATCAAGAACTTCAAGGAAAGAGGTTCAATTCTTGTTAAGAAGGCTTCAGGGCGTCCAAGAAAGTCCAGCAAGCGCCAGGATCGTCACCTAAAGAGGATTCAGCTGCGGGATCGGAGAGCCACCAGTGCAGAGCTGCTCAGGAGCGGCAGCAGGCAGGTGTGAGCACATCTGCACATACAGTGAGGCCAAGACTTTTGGAAGATGGCCTGGTGTCAAGAAGGGCAGCAAAGAAGCCACTTCTCTCTAAAAAAAACATCAGGGACAGATTGATCTTCTGCAAAAAGTCTGGCGAATGGACTGCTGAGGACTGGGGCAAAGTCATATTCTCGGATGAAGCCTCTTTCCGATTGTTTGGGGCATCTGGAAAAAGGTTGTCTGGAGAAGAAAAGGTGACGCTACCATCAGTCCTGTGTCATGCCAACAGTAAAGCATCCTGAGACCATTCATGTGTGGGGTTGCTTCTCATCCAAGGCAATGGGCTCACTCACAATTCTGCCCAAAAACACAGCCATGAATAAAGAATGGTACCAAAACACCCTCCAACAGCAACTTCTTCCAACAATCCAACAACAGTTTGGTGAAGAACAAGGCATTTTCCAGCATGATGGAGCACCGAGCCATAAGGCAAAAGTGAGAACTAAGTGG
>JAAGKR010003654.1:7086-47913 GCA_011419295.1 Clarias macrocephalus
GTAGAGGGTAAATGCGCATTTGAATATTGACTGGAGGTCCTACCACGGTTCATAAAATACAGTGGTCACCTCCATGGTCCTTAATTGGATTTCAGAGCGTCCTAGATGGACAGTAAAAGCAGGAGGCAGAAGAACTTAAACAGAAGATCATTAAATGATCTAGGTTTTAGGTGACCTGTACATTAATTCACATAGAACAGGAGTAGTGGCATTAAATTTTGAGGTGCACGTCAGTAGAAGAGAAACAATATTTCAATAACAAGATTCAAGATTTTAGCAGGAATTTTATTTGTCACATAGATGGCTGTACAAATACAACAGTAATGAAATGAGATTGTGGATTGTGCCAAACTTCAGATTATTAAAAACACACACGCACACACACACACACACACCTTTAATAAAATATTTTTAAAGAATAAGTATGTACAAGACTATGATATAGATTACATACCATATAAATTATACAGAATATAAATTATAATCCGTGATGTGTGCAAGCATATGTCATAACGGGACTAGTGTCCGTGTACTAAATTGATCAGTTAATGCCCTTATTGGAAAAACAGTTTCTATGAACAGTGACCACGCCTCCTCAAGTTCTTGGGGAGCTGAAAAAGGTGTAGTGAGTGTATGCAATAAAATCACTGTCAAAAATAATTGTGCGTAAAAAAGATTTGTGTGTCATTCTGTGTTCTGAGTTGGATTCCAAAATCTACAGCCACGATAGTTTACAGATACAGTACGAGATTTTGTGTGTTTGTTACAGTACAACTCATGCATTACTATCCGAGGGAAGAGGAAACGATTCGGCGCATTCGTCCGGACTGATAAATTAAACTAATCAGATCCTTTGTCAGGAATGCAGAATGTCCCCAACTTTCTCATTAAAAATAAGATTACACCATGGGTTCTAGATTTGGTGCAAAGCAGTTTATGGGGCATGTACATATGAAGGAGGTTTTCATTTAAGACAACTTTTTTCCTGGCCATTATTGAGGCAAGACAAGTAGGTGAATTGCATGGAGACCAGATTTCAAACAAGACACACTGCAGCATTCTTGCCAAAGACACTGACACTGCAGCATATCAATAAACCTAACAACCTATCTGCTCTTGCAAATGAGAATGTGCTCGAGGCAGCCTTGTGTCCAGGGATGACTCTCAAGCGCTATGTGGAAGTGGCTGCGAGCTGAAGGCTGTGCTTTGGGGAATGCCATAAGGGTGCTCCTCTGCCTAAAGACAACTTAGCCGATTGGATTAATGGAAGTGACTGTGCAATCAGAGTTGAACACAGGTCAAGAGATGTCTCATTCCATTTCTTGCTCACTATGCGTACATGTTGGATAACTAAAAAAAAAAAAAAAAAGGGGGGGGGGGGCACTTGTACAGATTTGTGACAACGAGTTCACCGGCAACCTTTGTCTGATTTTACAGGGAAGACATTGTTCTGTTATTGTATATACTGTATTAGACTGTCTGTCCAAATATAAGTCACCGTTTTAGAAGGGCCTGAAAATGTTTGCTGAAAATATTGTGCATTTTCTTCCATTTCCAAGAGAGACTGTGTTAACATCTTTTCAAAAAAAAAAAAAAAAAAAAAATCACCAAAATCTGTTATTTATCAAGGGGTTATAAAGAGTTGCTGTAAAGAGTTAAAAGCATGTAGTTTAGCACCTCCATATACGTAAAGCACATACAGTATTATTCACACTCTGGCTGTAGAATTTATTTTAATTACATTTTTGAAAACAATTTTTTTGACAATCTTTTTGATATTTAATACACTTTCTGCATCTGTCAACAAGCTTTTGTATTTCCTCATTAAAAAAATGTTTTAGGCTGAGCTGCGGGCCTTCAGATGAAAGACCAATAGAGCAAGATCAGGAATATAGGAAACATGCTTTAACACATCAAAATTAAGTGAGGGCCCTGCCCAAACCTACTCTAATATCTGTGCCTTGTTTACAAATGTAAAAGTATGGCTCATTTTTCTGGCTCCTTCTGGTGTGAATTAGCTTGTTTTATTTTAATTAGTCATGGTTCTGGAAATTTCATTGCCATTTTCTCTCATCTAACATGCAACAGAAAAAAAAAATCTATATTTGCAAATTGGTAGACCTCCAGGTCCAGGATTGGGAAACCCTGATCTATCAAAAGCAGTACAGTTATTGAAATGCCCCCCCCCCCCCCCTGCATGTTTAAGCACTATATAGATTGGTGCTATTAGACCATCTCTGTAAAGACAAGCACTTTCCAATATGCTACGAAAAACAAAAGATAAAAAAAAAATGCAGAATGTACATGGCAGACTTTTTCCTGCTTATCAAATATGATATGATGTAACATAAATTGCAAGAGAGAAAAAAGTGAACATTTTTTTGTAACAGGTATGATAATATGCAAATGCAGAATCAATGTACAATGGATTAGAAACAGCCCGCATTTGTAGCCACAATGGCAGAAAGCATGAAGCCTAAGCAAGACAAAAATGGACTGGTCACAAAAACCATTATTGATTTCTTTTTATGTTGTACAGAAGCCCTAAGCAGCAAGTGGTGAAAAAAATCTTTATCTTGCACAATTGCAAGATATATGAACAATTTGAACTTAGTCATCACATTTTTATCTGAACCTTAAGATTTGTTCATTCATTCATCTTCTATAGTGTTTATACTGTACAGAGTTGCGGGGAGCCTGAGACAGGGTGCCAATCCATTGCAGATATTAGAGAAGGCAAACACACACACACAAACACACACACACACACACACACACACACACACACACACACACACACACACACACACACACACACACACACACACACACACACACACACTCTATGGGCAATGTGGGAATGCTAATTAGCCTAATCTGCATGTCTTTGAACTACAGGAGAATACCGGAGCACCCGGAGGAAACCAAAACAGACCTGAGGTGGGACTCGAACCGTTGACCACCAAGATAGCGTTTCAATTTTCACCTCTTTATTTTGGGTTAACGTCTCATTATGTCCACTCCTACAGTAGAAGTAAATGTCATATTATGTTAGTTATATTGCTGTTATATTGCTGCCTTGATATCTGCAAAAGATACAATAGCAAGGCAGAGCTTTATCTGGATAAACTACGTCAAAAACAAGAAAAACAACTTCACACATTACTGTTTTTAATGTAGAGTTATACAAAATGATCAGATACGTAAGAAACTGAATGTTACTGATTATGTTTTGAGCAGACCAAAAAAAATCACCCAAAATAAATAAATCACCCAAAATAGAGACAATACAGTATCAGAGCATGTAAAGAGAGGTATTCATTACATACATTACTTTGTAAATAGTTAAATTATACATATTGTCGTTCTTTAATACAACTACTGTAGATTAATATGAATTTAAAAAGTATATAGAGTGCCCGTGAAATACATACGGCTAGAACTTTTCCACATTGTTATATTACAACCATAAATGTATTTTATTGGGATTTTATGTAATGGACCAACATGAAGTGGCACATAATTGTGATAAATGATTTTCAAAATTTGTTACAAATAAATAACTGAAAAGTTTGGTGTGCATTTGTATTCAGCCCCCCGAGTCAATACTTTGCAGAACCACCTTTCACTGCAATTACGGCTGCATGTCTTTTGTGGTGCTGTGCGTCTCTACCTGCTTTGCACATCCAAAAGAGTGAATTTCTTGCCCTGTTCTTCTTTGCAAAATAGCTCAAGCTCATTCAGACTGGATGAAGAGCGTTTGTGAACAGCAATTTTCACCCCCATGGCTTGTCGCAAAACTGCAAACAGGACTTTCAACAATGGATTTCTTCTTGCCAGTCTTCCATAAAGGCCAGATTTGTGAAGTGCACGACTAGTAGTTGTACTGTGGACAGATTTTCCCACCTGAGCTGTGGATTTCTGCAGCTCCTCCAGAGTTTCCATGGGCTGTTTTTCCGATTAATGCTCTCCTTGTCCAGCCTGTCAGTTTAGGTGGACGGCCATGTCTTGGTAGGGTTGCACTTGTGCCATACTCTTTCCATTTTCGGATGATGGATTGAACTGTGCTTCAGATGCGAGATGGATATTTTTTATAACCCAACTCTGCTTTAAAACTTCTCCACAACTTTATCTCTGACCTGTCCGGTGTTTTCCTTGGGCTTCATGATGCTGTTTGTTCACTAATGGTCTCTTAAGAACCTCTGTATTGATCACAGAACAGCTGCATTTATTCTGAGATTAAATTAGACACAGTGGACTCTATTTACTAATTAGGTGACTTCTGAAGGCAATTGGTTCCACTGGATTTTAGTTAGAGGTCTCAAGACATGTCCACACATAGCCGGCTATTTTTTGTTTCTACTTTGTATTTTTAAATAATACTGTCCACACGACCTACGTTTTAAAAATATCTTTGTCCACATGAAAACTCAAAACGCCCTGCTAAGGGCTGTCAGAAGCCTCCCTGATCAACAAGGGGCCAATCAGAAACCTAAGGACAAAACGTCATTACCTGTTGCGCTTTGTAGAAGTCCGACGCGTTTCGTCCAAAACGTTTCGTCTGTGTCTCCTGAGTTTTGTACAGTATGTATCAGCAGTGAGTTTCGTAGTACATCCAGGTACCTCTGTGTTTGTTAACGTAATGTGTGTAAATCCTCATAAACAAGACTGACGTCAAATTAAGGAGACTAGCACACAGACAATGACATCATCGGCACAAGATGATGTTACAACAAGCCAAAATCTCCGTTTCCCCTGTCCACACAACACTACTGAAATCGGAGTTTTGGAAAATCTTCAGTTTTCCAAAAGCTTTGTTTTCAATGACCGAAACTGCGTTTGCATGTGGAAAAACACTGAGAAAAATCTGTTTTTAAAAATACCTGGCCACATGTGGACATGGCCTCTGAGTGAAGAGGGCTGAATACAAATGCATGCCACACTTTCAGATTTTTTTTTTTGTTGTTGCAAATTTTTTTTTTTCCACTTCACAATAAAATGTGCCACTTTGTGTTGGTCTGTTAAATAAAATCCCAAGAAAATACATTCTTGGTTGTGGTTGTAACATGACAAAATATGGAAAAGTTCAAGGGGTATCAATACTTTTGCAAGGCGCTGTAAATTAGCTTTTTGATAACTAAGTTGTTTTGTTCTCATCTGTTTAATTTAATTAGTAGATGGCTTATCTAGAATATTAATATTCAAGATGCGATATAAAATGGTGATCATCCATGAAACTAGGCTGCAAGAAAATGTGACCTCTTTGGCCACTTTAAATCACGTGAGCAAAAATTTATTTAGAAAAAAAAAAATGCCACATATTTCAAGCTAAACCCTACAGGGAAATTATGTAGTTTTATTTATCCTTATCACCCCTAAAGAGAAGTAGTGACTTATTTTTCCTTCGAACAAAAATTTTGAACACTGTTATCAATATCAGCACTCTTTTAATACATACAGTATTTGCTAATATTTGTAGAGAATAAAAGCCCCCAGCCTCCTCCTGTAATGTTTAACAAGGTCAGAGACTCTTGCAGTGGGGTTGTATATGGATTTCCACCGTTTTAAGCTCCTTGTTTTCTAAGGTGTGTGAATATAGATCATGTCATTTCATAGATTTTCATGAGGGTTCAATGCATGATGCCAGTTGTAGTTTAAATGATGACTGGTGAAGTTTAGCCATAAGAAATTCTTCTCAACTGTATTTTATAGCTCTATTATCTGTTTTGTGTGGGTTATAAACTATCTGCAACATGTACAGTAAATTTTATGTTTATGAAATTTCAAAACTAATGTCTATGGAGAAACGTTCATTATTCTAACCTTACTATCTGAGCAGAAATATCCACTAATCCGGAAATATGTATCTAATGAATGCATTCATCTAAATTATTTTAATGTTGATAATGTTGGCTCATAAATTCATATAATTGTTTATATACAAACTATACATGTTATACACTCAATTCGTTACTGTAGGTACACGCATTTAACACAAATATCTAATCTAAAAATAATCTAATAGAAAAAGAGAAAATATTCACTGAGTGGCAATTCTCTGGTTTCTGATTGAAAGATTGTGGGTTCAAGCCCCAGCACTGCCACGCTGCCACTGACAAGGCACATAACCCTGTTTGCTCCAGGGGCACTGTGTCCTGGCTGACCCTGGACTCTGACCCTAGCATCATAACTGAGATGGGATTATAATGGGATCTACCTGGACTCACTCAGAAGGCCTTGGCCAGTTCTCGAGTATGCTTGTCCAGTAACGGGTGGTCAACCTAAAAAAGGTCTCTCTGAGGAGTTAAAGAATCCAAAAGTGATGTTAGCGGATAATAGGCATTCCGACTTCAACTCTTCCAACACTGAGTGAAAGCCGTGATGAAGCCACCACACATACTTTTATAAAAAATACTCAGGGACAGTTCATCACCGCTGCATTGTTTCCTGCCTATGGCTCCAACACCTACTGTACTTATTCTCTTCGGCGGCACAAGACCCAGGAATAAAACTAAATGGTATGAACTCTCCTTTACTCCCTGTGCTCCAAAACTGTTGTAGCGTGGTCACATAAAAGGTTTTTTTTATGTATAATTTATCTTACCATTACATACTGGTGCCTCATTTGAGGACTCTTATTTTAAGTGCTTGGTGTTGTTGTAGGGACTAGGGAGAAAAATGGACAGTAACGTTCAGACCAATATGGCCGACCCGGATACACATAGAAGTGTACAAGACGATGCCATAGATTACACGGTAGGCTCGTTTGTAACCGTCGTAATCCCTCGGCTGAAATAACATCTTTACTAAGTTCCTTGTACTTTTCGCCTGAACATTCTGATGATGACGATGATGATGATTTTGTGTCTGTTATGGGTATGTTACAACCGATGCAAGCAGATGTAAATCAGGGTAAAGTGGATTTGTTGGCTCTCGGAGAGAAAGTAAATACACTAGGGCTTGATTTTAAAAACCCTCACTTGATAGCACTATAAATAGGGAAACCAGTTTTCGGCAGGCCCTGGACGCTAGCTTAGCAGAATTGGAGAGTTACTTCCAGGAGGAGTCCTTAGAGAAACTGTAGAAGGCGGTTACAGACTTTGTTGTGGAGAGGCACTATGTGGGAGACTCGGATGAAGAAACTACGTCTCACTAGCACGCCCACTCTCCACAGATTACAGGCCTGTACCCCTGCGTCATCCCACTACTCTGCGCTGCATTCACCCCCGTCGCTGCACCTAGGGGAAATTTGTCACGCCAGGTAAGCAGGGTAACCCCTGATATTTCAGTTGCAATGCATTCATCTAATCTGCTTACCTCCACAGTTATGCCGCCCGCTTCCTCTTTAAGTGCTCACCCACCGATCCACCTAGAGTTCCCGTAGTTTGGAGACTCTTCAGAGACAGTAGACATGCTCAACTTCATTGAGTAGTGGTGCTCGAAAAACTTATAAGGTGAGTGTTTATGCTTTCTGAAAATGTCTTCAGAATCTGACTGAGTGTTGTCTGGATTTAGATAAATTCAGAATTTATTAATTCCTTGGGTAAGAGTTAATCTGCAGGTTATTTCTGTGACTGGAATATAATGTGATGCAGTCCATGAGAGACAAAAGCTGAGGCTAGATTTACAGGTGCTACCGAGCTAAATGCTCATAACCAAGTTTATATTTTCCACACTTTGGCCATGACTTTGCACGGTAGCGCGAGCGCTTAGTTAACGAAAGCTGAATAAAAACCCTGAAGTGAAGTGATCACATTCCGTGCATGATCCGTGGTTCGTGATGGGACCCGCCATGGTCCAGGCGGCTGTTTGACATGGCTCCTACTGTAGAATGTCTACTGGACACTTACTGTACATCATGGAAGACAATCACTTGGTGTTTTCGCTGATGGTCGGGCTCGACTTTCTGACTATCATGGAGGCTGTCCTGGAGGTCGCTCAGGGAAGGTATGGCCTACAAATGGAAGGGGGTTTCAGCCATCATCCTTTCCTGCCTCTACAAGACCTTCCTGAACTAACCACAAAAGCCACCGGGTCACACACTCGCCGCCCCCCTGCTTCCTCCCAGCTATACTACTCGTTGCCACCAAAGTCAGACCCTCCGCGACTCAGAACCACGTCTTCCCCCGACCTGCCCAGTGACCTGACCGAGATTTCACAAGCCCAGCAGAAAGACAATCTGATAGCTCAACTGGCCTCTATTGGCGACCCTGGGAAGTCACAGGACCAGGGGATCATCTTCGAACACCACCAGGGGGGGCGATATGGCGTTGAGTTTCTGGGCAGCGAGGAAGAAGATTCCAACTGGTGCTCCCACAATCTTTAAAGCAAAGGTTCTTGCAGCACTTTCATAACCACCCAAGGGCCAGCCACACAAGGGGGGGGGGGGGGGGGGGGTTAAATACCCCGTTGAGGCTACTAGCCATCACCTGGTGGCCCTCCATTCGCAAGGATGTCTGGCAATATATCGGGGCATGTAGGGTCTATTGGTGGCAAAAGGAGGTCATCAAAGGACATCTGAAAGGGCAGCTGGGAAGGCCGGACAATCTAACACCTACTCTACATCAAGCAAGATTCATACTACACCCAAAACAAAAGGACCATGGGGGAGGAAGGGAAACACTGAGCAGAAAAGCAGAAAGCAGGACAAGTCAGGACTTACAATACCCAGCGGAAAGAGGCACACTTTCTACCAGGCGAACTGGTTTGGCCCAAGCCGCACACACACTCCTCCGTCCTCCTCCGATCTATGTAGTGTGGCCACATAAATGTTTTTTTTATTTTATGTAGAGGCATTAATGATTGGGCTGTGTAAAAACAGCTGTGCCTTCTAAAAATGACCCATTCGGTTATACTGGCTTCATGAGCTGTGTCTTGATGCCTGATCCTCCTCTTGCGAGACTGTGTTTCCCGGTTGCGAGAGGTTGCCGGTGACGCACGTGGTCACCTGACCCGTCTTTAAAGGACAGCCGGGAAGAAGCGATGAGGAGGAGTTGTTATGGTGGATAAGTGCTGGTTTTGTTTATGGTTGATGGGAGATTGGAGAGGTTGCCGAGGATCACGTTCTTTTGAAGTTTTTTCACTAATATGGATTATCGCCGACCGGACACATCTCCCATTCTGTCTTCGTGCTCCATTAACCTGTTCATTAACCCAGTGAGGCCGAACCATTTCTCCTCACACACACACAGACACAAACACACACACTAAACTGGACCCTGGACACTTTATCCACTCACTCACGCTCACACAGACACAGACACACACACACACACTGTTGTATACTGTATATTTCGTAAATATCGTTTGTTTGCTTTGTTTTGGTGCACCTTTGGTTTACCTTATACATTTTTTTTTGTATAATACACATTTGGTTTGGTTAATTGTTTGTGCGTCCCTCCCTTTTTGCTCTTCGGATTTTAACAAAACACCAACACGTAGAGATTTACTCTATTTAGTGTAATCCTGGTTAAGATAAATTTATCTGACCATTACACTATTGTATAGATAACTTACATGTGCTTGCTTCATTTAATAATGACTCATGCATTTATTGCCTTTTCTGTGTATCAGTGTTATTTATATACAGATTTTTTTCCTTTATTTTATTTTGCTTGTATATTGATTTATGTTCATATATCAGTTATTTTTTAAATTGTTTTATAAGTAAATGATTGTTTTGGAGTATGTGTATTTCAGGGTTTTGTGCTGCAATACTGTCTTGTTATTTCAAACAAATAAACCAAATTGGATCCCTTTATGACCACATGTAAACATGCCATGTCCCAAAGCACTGGTTTCTTAAGAATGCCTGTATTACTGTATTCTAGTGGCCTCCACAGTCATCAGTCAACATCTCAATCCAGTTGACCTCCAGTAGGAAGATTTGCTTCAGGGATGTGCCTCCAACACATCTGAATCAACTGAGTTATGCCATCATGCCAATATGGCACAAAATATCTAATGAATGTTTTCAGTACCTTGTTGAATCTGAGCAATGAAGAATTAAAGGAGTTCTGAAGGCATAAGTGGGTCCAATCCAGTACTAGCAAGGTGTACCTTATGAAGGTGTACCTAATGAAGTGGCTGGTGAGTGTACAGTAAAACCCTTGGAGTGCAAGTAACTTGATCAGCGAGTGTTTTGCAAGTTTTAACTCGATAAACAAGCAATGACTTGCAATACGAGTAGTACATATACACATTGTCTATTGAGCATCACATGATCACAACTAAGTCAATGGCTCTTCTCTCTCTCTATCTATCTCTCTGCTGCAGGATTGTAGATAATTGTTTCCCATGCCCAGTCTCAGAGCATGTGCATCACTTATATAGTTAACATTCACATATTGTTTACTATAACATTGTGACCATGTGTGTGTGTGTGTGTGTGTGTGTGTGTGTGTGTGTGTGCGCGCACAAAAAGCATTTTTTAACTTTGTGTCCAAGTGTAGTGACTGTTCTTTAGTAACGGTACTGCAACAACATCCCGTATGAAGAAAACAGCTTTTTTTGAAAAAAAAAAAAAAAAAAAAGGCAAAAGCAAGTTTCATTAAATAGGTTCCTTGTTGAAGTCTCGCAAAAAGGAAAAAGATTCCAGTGAGCCAACAAATAGCAATGATTCCATTACATAATAAACCTCTTCCTACTCCAACTCCCCTCTCTCTCTCTCTGTCTCTCCCACATTCCTCACACCAGGTAAAGTGCAGGTTCATTTGTTTTAATTTAACTTTATATTTTGTATGAATAATTTTTATATAAATATTTTGGGTTGTGGAATCAATCATATGAGTTTCCATCATTTCTTATGAGAAAATTTTCTGTGATATACTAGTGCTTTGGGATACAAGCATGTTTCCGGAATGAATTATAGTATGCTTGCAATCCAAGGTGTTACACTATTTAGTTCTAATATGCTGCCTACTGTATGTACTATATTTGGAGTTACATAACATACAGTGCATGACTAGCTTACTATTAGCATGGTCTTTATCATAATTCGTCTGTAATTAAAATTCATTTAATAATGACTGATGCATTTTTTTGTATGTTAAATAGCGAACATGCCATTTTGGTATTTGTAATTATTCTGTTCAATCAAAAAATGCAATGTTTTGGCATTATCTTCTTGCCCAGTTTAGATGCAACCAGAAGGAAAAAAATTTAAGTGCAAATTAAATATTTATTGTAGTCAAATTAATCATCATAAACATAAAATGTAAGCATGTCTGTAGATCTCTTATTTCTGAAATACTTTCAGAGTAGTTGTTGAGGTTATGTTTTCCAATTCTGTTCCATATTTGGCTCTTCATTTAAACTTAGACTCTTAGACTTTAAACTGTAGCCTTTTCAAACTTATCAAATACCCTTTTACCTTCTGCTGAAACTTGCAGTGCAGAGATGATGCTATTTTCAAAGTGCAGACCATAAGTCTTCTGCACAATGATAACATTGCAAAAACATTACATGACTATTATATAATTGAGAAGGCTGCTATAAATATAATGTTTCCATAGACAACATGTATATATAAGATGGAAAGAAATTGCCACATCATTTTTTAAGCCTCATTAACATTTAGTTTATTTGATATTTTTCACCAAATTATGGGCAGGGAGCGCAATGCTTTTATTCAGCTAATCATTACAGATTATGTATGATTATTATTAATGATCAAGCATTGCTCATTACACAAATTCATTACACATGTTAATTACAAATACAGACTAGTAATTAAAGCTGCCATTATTTTGCGTCTCCTAGGGTCCTAATGTCTCATTAATCATTACATTATTAAACACTCTTTAAATCTTATGCCTGCCATCTGAAGCCACTTCAAATCTAGATGCAGGATTTTATCAGGGAGAACAGACAAAACACCACCATTTATGCATCTTGCTTCTTTTGGAAAGTCAGCTGTACTGTACATTTGTTCCATACGTGACTGACAGGACAAAAACAAATACATCTGGACTATACATGTATTGTACTGTAGAACTGTAAAGCCCATATGAGCTCTGCTGGATGGAATATTATAGGCAGCACTATTGTTATTTTATTCAGTCACTGCTGCACACAACCACAGAATTAATCACAGTAATCTTGAGTGTAATTGCAGTGCATGGTTCAGTGTTTGGATTAGAAAAAAAAAAAAAATCAATGTACATCAATCAGACGAGATAAAGCCAAAGCCTGGTTCACGTTGTGTGAATGGCTTCATGAAGATGAAGTGAGACTTAAATTGTCCAATCTTATGCCCTTGCAGGTGTCCAAGTATACATGATCTTGTAGAGCATGGTGAAGAGTTTCAAGGGTTTCAATCCTAATGAAAGATTCTTGTTATTCCCAGCTCTTATCATGCTGTTCCATCAGAGTAATTTTTTTTATGTTGGAATGCCAAAGGATCGTAATCCAAATGCACATAAGTGGTAAACGTGAAGCTCCAAAATAATCCTTCTCTCTAAAACACATATATACACACTACTGCATGCCAATAAGTGATTTGAAATTATAACTGCTTTGTTGGAAGAAAAATTACAATTGGATGACAAGAAGAATAATGGTCACTGTATTCTAAAGCAGACTTTGCTAAAGATAGTTATTTAACAACAGATACACATAACCTTATCATACCACATATCCATTTGATTTGCTAAAAGGAAACTAGCAACATAATTGGATTCTTGCTCCTTAAACCATAAACGTTCACTTTGCATTTTCGCATGGAAGTTAAACTTATAGCAAGCTAAACTTTTCAACTCATGAAACTTAAGTTGAACAAATGAATTCATTTTCAATATAAACCTTTTTTATGTTTATACCTTTTTTACCTTTTACTTTTATGTGGAAAAGTGTCTAACATTAATGAGCAGACAGTGCCAGAATCAGTGTCTGTGGGTGCTGAAATTACTGGCCTGGACCATGTTTCTGTGATCGTATAGTACGTGGTATGAAGGGTAGTTAAAACAGGATGCAGGAAGCAGTGTTAATGAAGTGTGGTTTTAGCATTATAAAAAGAAGACCAGCAGTACAAACCACAACATGACAACTATGGCAAGGCTACAAGCTAGATGCAAATGCAAAAGATAAAATGAGCAAACAAACAAGGAGGAGGACGACAAAAAAAAAAAAAAAAAAACAAGGAGGAGGAAAAAAAATTAAGACGCAAGGATCACTACAGCACACTGATAACAACAACGTACATGAGACAAAGACCTAAGGCTATAAACAGACAGACTAATCAACCTAAACAAGGTGCAGGTGGATGCAATTAACATCAAGCGACTGTCATGAGAGGTGCAAAGGAAACTGGGAGTTGAAGTCCAAGATAAATTGTTAAGAACAACAACAAAAAAAGTCCTACAGAACACAAAAGTGATGCAAAAAAAAGTTAAAGCTTTTGTGTCATAGTCAAAAGACATCTAGCACAAGGGTAGCAGTCAGTTTAGTCCAGAATGGTCTAATTTAAATGAATACTCTAACATCCAGTGCCCGATATGCCAGATGGCATGAAGATGGATGGTATATATATATATATATGACATGCAAGTCTATTTTCAAATCTGATCATTCTGACATGCTGAGCACAGCAGTTATCAGTAGAAAAGGACAGAAATTTCTTTTCAGTGAAGTTCAACTCCTACAATACAAAATCCTTTATAATATTGCTGTCAGACCTTAGCTCGGGACCTTAAGCACTTTGTCAAATTGTGCAGAAAATTTGTGCTGTATGCAATGTGAACTTCGGAGAAAACTACAATGCCTTGCGTGAGTATTCAAACTCAAACTCATACATTCTCATATATATACACACCAATCAGCCATAACATTAAAAGGACTGAGAAGTGAAATGAATAACATTAATTGTTTCCTTATATTGACACCTGTCAAGGATTGGAATATACTACAGTATTAGGTAGAAAGTGAACAGTCAGTTCTTGAAGTTGATGAAGCAGGAAAAATGGGCAAGCCTAAGGAGCTGAGAGACTTCAACATGGGCCACATTGCGATTTGCTAAAAGCAGGTTAGAGCATCTACAAAATGGCAGGTGTCCTGGGGTGTTCCTGGTATGCAGTGGTTAATACAGTAGCTACCAAAAGTAGTCCAAGGAAGAACAGCCAATGAACTGGTGACAGAGTCGTGGGTCTCCAAGGCTCATTCATCTGCATGGGGAGCAAAGGCTATCCTGTTTGGACCATTCCCACAGAAGAGCTACTTTAACACAATTTCCTGAGAAAGTTCTTTCTGGCCTTGATAGGAAAGTGTCAGGACCCACAGTGCACTGCAGCGTGCCACGTATGGGGCTGCATAGCCAGACAGGTCAAAGAGCCTATGCTGACCCCTGGCCACTGATGAAAGTTTTTACAATGGCATGTGAGTCTCAGAAATGGACAGCAGAGAAGTGGAAGAAGGTTTAATGGATCATGTTTTCATTTGCATCACGTGGATGCAAAGTACATCTTCAGAGGTCTTATGGAGTCCATGCCTTAAAGATGTTTCGGTGACGCAAGAGGGGCCTACTTCATCTCACGCAGGTGATCAATTTTGATAGTTGGGTTATACATTTTTTTTTGTTGTTGAGCTAATCAAGTCTAGATTAATGTTTGAGTTTTGTTGGAAGATTGAGAATCAGATCTCCTTGGATTTCCCTGCTGGGTTACATCTATCGTGCCCTCAACCCTTATCAGTTTCCCAGTGCCTGCTGATGAAAAAGAAGGTAAGAACTGTTAATGTGGCTCATTTTGCATAATAGCTCATGTTGTGCATTCTGTCACTCACAGACTGTTTAATGCCTCATAAACTGACTGGCTGCTCCCGTGTAAAATAGTCAGTCACAGCATCTCTTTTTAAACTGTTACTGCCGTGCCAAAATGGATGCCTTTTTTCACCCAAACATCTGCTGCTGTCTTTCTTTCCCTGTTATGCCTCATGGCCATGCTTGCCATATTGCGTCTTTTTTCCTTATTCTGCCACACAACCCTTTTGAGTCATTGCTAGCCTATTTTCAAAGTGTTCGTAGCTGTCTCATTTAACACACTGACTTAAAAACAATACTTTGCTCTCAGGAAGCAGTAAATTCCCTTTAATCAGCGACTTAGGACATTCCTCTTATTCAACTGGACCTTTTGCACTAAACCAGGCATGCCAGTCAAAATACATGTCCCTAGTCAGATTATGTCTACTATGGGAGTCTATGCTCAAGTTGAAAATAAAACAGGATGAAGTAGTTCCTGTTTTCTAACCGCACAGTATCACAGTTTCTGTGCTTGTATTGGCATTTAAATAATAATGCATTATTTACCATTTATATCATCATTTAGTTTTTTTTTTATTGCATCGTGCATTTTTCTCCTCTGCTGTTTTTTTTTCTTCTTTTTTTTCCCCAAAGAACATTTGTTTCTTTATCTAAAGACAGCTAGCAGAATCCACGCATGCCAGATCTATTTGAAATAATATATATAATCCATAATATATATTCCAGACAGATCTGGCGTGCTCTTATGTTCTTTGGAAAAAAAGAAAGAAAAACCACACAAGAAGAACCACATACAGTATTCAGCATGTTCAATGTGTGGAGTGGAGGATGTTTAGCCATTCTTCCTCCATTGTTAGCAATAACTTTATTTGTTATATGTGTATACTAGTTGGCTGAACATGATTGTAGCATTAGAGGAGTGCCTCACGACTCTAGAGATGGTTAGAGAGTGTGAGAGAAGTGTTATTTCTAAATGGGGAAAGTCTGAATGCCTTAATCCCCAAACGCCTCCTTTAGAGCCCTCACAGCAGAGCGAGTGGTTGACGATTCAGTGGTACTCTCGCTCAGCCAAAGGTAACTAAGGCTTGCTCAACAGAGCACACCTCCTCTGCACTTCACATGTCCAACAGGTTAGCTCTACACTGTGAAGCACCGGCTGAGAAGCTTGAAAGAGCTGTGGCTATAGGAGACTCTATACTGTGACGCATTAAATTAGCTAGGCCTTTAGGGGCACTAGCAGCTTTAATTAGGTGTATCCCGGGAACCAGGGCACCAGGCATAGCAGGTTATCATAGCTGAGAAACAGGATAAAGTGAGGATAAAGTGATAAAGTGATAAAGGATAAAGTGAGAAACAGGTTAAAGTGGTAAAGAAATTACTGCTTGTTGTTTGATCTTAGAGCAGATGATCAATATCAGTTTGTAAATGTAAATGATGACTTCTACATTTAGTGGAGTATAGTGTTCTACAAGGTCGTGTTTTAGGCCCACTTCTATTTTGTCTCTATATGCTTCTTCTGAACTAGTTTCCACTGTGATGCTGTTGACACAGTTGTATGTCTCAGCAAAGCTAGACGAGAAACACCAGTTTAATGAAGTTAAGCAAGGTACAGTATAAAGGGCTTTAGACGTTTAATGCTAACTAAATTCCTGCTACTTAATTCTGACAAGGCAGAATTTAGTTTCCACTGGTATTAGGACAACATGTAGCTAGAAGTAAGGTTTCTGAGCATAGTAACTCTAGGTGGTCTGTTTCATCATTTGCAGTCATAAAAGAGACTTTGGTGTGATTTATTGATTCCAGTCTTTCATTTAAAACTCCTGCAAAAAATATAACTAGGATAGCCGTATTTCATCTTAGGAATACTGCCAAGACAAAAAAATTATTTCAACATTTATACAGAGAAACTTGTTCATGCTTCTGTTACCTGTAGTTTGGACTCCAGTAGTGCCCTAATGTTTGGATTTTCTCCTAGGTGCATAAACAATTAGTTAGTCCAAAATGCAGCAGCCCAAATCCTTACTAGAGCTGGAATCTTATTATTCCTATCCTATCCACACTGCATTGGTTTCAAGTGAAATTGCATACTGATTTTTAAAATATTACTTTTGACCTATAAGCATTAAATGGTCTCGTGAAACCCTGTGAATCTGAGTGAACTGTTAGTATTTTATGATCTACAGGTACCACACATACTTTAAACAAAGGATGCAGGCTGCTTGTTGGTATCTTGTGAGAAAACACAGACAGAGTTGTATATATATTTTTTTGTGACAAAGTCCATTGTTAAAAATGCTATAAACATAAAAAAAAATTAAAACTTGAATAAAATGTTGCTTGTTCTCCCACCCTATGCTTGGGGGTTGGGGGGTTCATCTATAGTCCAAAAACAAGCAGATGAGGCTTCAGTAATTGGTGCTTTCAAATTCCTCCTGGTGTGTGTGTATGTGTATGTGTATGTTTGTGCATGCATGCTTGTATGTCCTTAACAGACTGACACCCCATACAGTGGAGGGTAACCTCTCTCAGTCCTCGAGCCCACTGGGATAGGCTACATGCGTCCTGTGCTCCTGTCTACAGAATGAGTAAGAGTGAATAAAGCTAGTTGCTTGAACTTGTTCGACCATATACTGTAATATCAGAATCTGAAACTGTGGTTTCTTCTTGTGAATCAAAGCCACATGTTCTACTTTTTGAGATACATCACTGATGGCAAAGACATTTAGTTACAATACAGACAGACAGTACGCATATGTCTCACCAATGTCGGCCTCAGAGCGGCAAATCAACTCCTTTTCATAACATCTGACAAGCATCGGCAGATATCTTCTGATGTGTTGCGCTCTATTTTCCCAACTCACCAACTGTCTCAGGTAGGTCAGCTTCGGGTCGGCCACTACTTTCTGCAACTAAGCGTCAACTCAATCAAAGCAAGAGTTTAATGTTATAAATAGCAGTTGATTATATTTAACATCTGTTAAACAGCCGAGGCATTAGCGGGTCAGGTCTGTGTTGCTAAATTGGAAGGTCCGGGTTTGAGCCCCACCAATGATGGGTTACCACTATTGACCTTTTTATTGTTACTGTTTCTGTGTTTTTTATGGCATTCATTTCATCATTAAATGTTACTTAACTTGAATCGTGTCTACTCATTATACACATACAAAATTAGGAAGGTATTTTTAGATGTCAGTATTGCTTTTTACATTGGATAGTAAAATAATTGCAGTTTGAAATGTCTGACCTAAATAGAGGTCGTAGTTAACAAAGCCTATCTGCAGAGCGGCCAGGCACTACAGCTTTGATTAATCGTCCAAACATTGTCTGGTAGGCATTTTCAATTACATGCAGACATCTTGGTGACATTGCTAATTAGCAAACGCTCCCCATGTTACATCTTGCTGATGCAACTTTCCATATTGGGTGGACATCGACTTGACGAATGTGTGCTGTTAGGGTAAACTTCTCATTAATGCTGGTTCTTGGATTAGTGTCTGCCAACCCTATTTTTGTAAAAATATTGTCATACAAGTCATTTGTCTTCTATACTGGTTATCCTGTGTGTAGGGTTGCAGGGGCATGGAGACTTGGGCAGGAAGTGAGGTATACCCTGGACAGGGAACCAATCCTCACACAACGGACAATTTGGAAACACCAATTAACCTACTTTGCATGACTTTGCATGGCTGGGAGGAAACCAAAGTACAGTGGAACCTTGGTTCACGAATGCCTTGGAGTATAAACAAATCGGTTTACGACCAAAAACAATTCACCTAAAATTCTTCTCTGTTTACAAACTTCTCCTCGGAACACGACCGGAAACCACCATCCCAAGCTCCTGCTATCAGCTGAATAAAGTCATGAGTGCGTCGCCCGGCATGAGTTTTGCTCGGTCCACGGTCGCGGATTGCACACATGATAAAAGATTTTGTGTAAAGTGGAGTGAGATCTAAGCCTTTGCAGAGAAATATCATCCGAACAAAACTGTGGTGAAGAGTGCTACACCACATAAACAATAACGTGGTGTCTTTTTGCAGTGTGCAGCGCAGAAAAAACTAATCTCTATAAATAGATTTTTAGTGAAAACGGCTCCATATACGAACCAGAGGCCAAGAAAATCCCTGAAGGAGAATTATCCAGTGTTATTACGGAAGGGGACTCTCCTTCCAAACACTTCCACCCCCTTTCCTCTCCCTTCATTCTTTCATATCAGAGAGTCACGTGAGGTATGACTTAACAATACAGGTACATGTAAAATGAAGTGTGAGCTCTCTCTCCTGTACAGTTTATATTTATATTTAGTGCTGTATTATTTTTGTATAATTGAGGCTTTTTTATACTTTGTGCTATATTTTTACATAAACAACATAAATAAGTTTAATATAGTTCATAGTGCTGGAGAACGGATCAATTATATTTACATGTATTCCTATGGGAAAAAAACTAAATCGCATTACGAGCAGAACTTAGGAATTAATTAAGGTGGATGAACTGAGGTTCCACTGTACCTTGGAGAAACACATCATGCATGGGGTGAACATGAAAACTCCATGCACACAGACCTGAGGTGGAAATCGAACCCCGACTCTAGAGGTGTGTGGCCACAGTGCCAACCTCTACGCCACTTTCCTGCCCTTTTTGTATAAATATTTATTTCTTTATTTATTACAGAATTTATCTGTTACTTGGGTCATTCTTATTAATTCCTATGTTATTCATTCATATGATAGGCAGCTAATAGTCACTCACTCATTGTCTATACCGCTTTATCCTGTATTCAGTGTCATGGGGGCCTGAAGCCTATCCCAGGAGGCTTTGGGCACTAGGTGGGGTACACCCTGGACAATCCATCACAGGGCACACACACACACACTTATTCACACACCACGCCAATTAGCCTAATCTGCAGGTCTTTGGACAGTGCGAGGAAACCGGAGTACTCAGAGGAAACCCAACAAGCACAGGGAGAACATGCAAACTCCATGCACCAACTCCATGAGACGGGAATCGAGACTCGCGGGGAATTGAACCCAGACCCTGGACGTGCAAGCACCTAATACTGTATATGTAAAATAAAGTACATGGTAAAATAAAATTTACTCCAGTTCAACACTCACTCACTCATCATCTATACCGCTTAATCCTGTATTCAGGGTCACGGGGGGCCTGGAGCCTATCCCAGGAGACATAGGGCACATGGCAGGGTACACCCTGGACAGGGTGCCAATCCATCGCAGGGCACAGACACACACACATACACTCACTCATTCACACCCTACGGGCAATTTGGGAACGCCAATTAGCCTAACCTACATGTCTTTGGACTGTGGGAGGAAACCGGAGTACCCGGAGAAAACCCACCAAACACGGGGAGGACATGCAAACTCCATGCACACAGAGACGGGAATCGAGCCTGGCTGGGGATCGAACCCGGACCCTGGACGTGCAAGCACCTAATAGTGTATATGTAAAATAAAGTACATGGTAAAATAAAATTTACTCCAGTTCAACAGTCCTTCTCAATGCTAAATGTTGAATTTCAAATTTGTTTGGAGCTGCAATTATTTCTTGGGGGTCATCCATTATTGATGTGGTATAGGCACACACCTGATTGCTTCAAAATACCAAACCCTAAAAAGTTCTGCTTTTTCAGAGTTAATCATACTTTATAATTAGCTAATCTTGTACTGTATATCTCATTAGAAACGCCAGAATTTTAAATGTGGTAGTAGGAATGTCCCCACAGAGATAAAAGAGAACCCATTCTCTACTGGATGGTGTGTCATTACTTTTCCGTAATTGTATGTCTGACAGGATCTCAAGTATGAGTCATTTTTTATTCATTAGAGGTTGAATTTTTTTTTTTTTATGCCAGTAGTATTCAAATGAAAACAGTGTCTGAATTATGAATGAGACTTGGGCATAAATTGTTTTCATTAAGAGCAATGTTTAGGCTGCGCAAGTAAGATCATCCATAGCCATATTCCACAGTATCCATGTGGTCTTATCCACAGCACTCTCATGGCAATCTTTAAGCTATGGATGAGGTGGCATTTTCAGGAGCAGCGAGTGATTCTCAGGTGAAAGAAGCTTTTGAGTTAAAGTAGAGCATCATGGTGGAACAGGCAGGTCTGGAGGGCAGAAGGTGACAGGGTCACCAGCTACTTATCAAACAGTAGGAGTAACACAGAGAGAGAGAGAGAGAGAGAGAATGTAATATCTATTTCTGTATATATTTATAATTATATTTTTAACTTACAGTATATTTATACTATATATGTACACTTCTGTATACCTGTATACAGCTTTATCACGTTACAACTTTTTCCTGAAACTAAATATGCTTCTCTTTTGCATTGTTGTTTTGCATTACAAATAAGAAGTGCTAGTTGTAAGGCGGCAAAGGTAATACTTTTATTTAAACTGATAAACAGCAAACAAATGAAAAACTTGGCTTAAACTTGGTCAAGAACAGTCTATTGTTAGTCAGGTGATTTGAGTCCAGTTGTGTGATCAGTAATCTGGCTAAGAGTGTAGCACTGAACAATAGATGGGAGATGGAGGCGGGGGTCAGAGCCATGATATGGCTTCCCTGGAGCAAACAGGATTAAGGGTCTTGCTCAAGGGCCCACAATGGTAGCTTGGTGAAGCTGGAGCTTGGACCACTGAAGCTAAAAAAATAAAAAAAAGAGTAGAACAATGCCCATTTTTTCAAGTGCCTGAAACTGAACTTCCAGCTGCCTAACATGCAGTATGATCAATCCCTGCTAACCATTATCTCCTAAATGAGGACGAGTTACTGTTGAGTCTGGTTCCTTTTGGTTTTAAAACTCGTTTCCATTATTTATTTATTTTTTTATTGTTGTGAGGCTGCTTTGACTTGACTTAATTAAAACTGTCATTTTGTCTCACCAAAACCTATTGTGCCAACATGGAGGTATTGTGGCAAAACCTATTGTGCCAACACTGCAAGCTACTACTGCAGATGTATTAAATTGTAATATTAAATATTAAAATATTACATTTAATATTATAAATAGCTGACTGTAAACTGAAACTAATATTAGATAGTATAAAAGTTTTTTTTTTTTTCAAATTCATAAGCACTCATTACAAATTCATTACAAATTACTGGGCCATTTCAAACATTTATTATTCCTTATGTATATACACAGACTTATACATTTATACAGCTGAGATTTAATTGTGCATGCTGTTTGAGTACAAAATGTTATGTCCATTGATTTGGCAATGAGTTAGATACTGTAGTCTCAGGGCATAAAACAACCAGTGTTACCTGTAGTTCCATTGTGCTGTGACTCTTGTCAGCCTCATAATTCTCTGCTCCACAGCCAGTAAGACGCAGGCAAGAATAATGTATTAGGTGTGCTGACAGGTTCAGTGTGGCCCGTTAGTTTACTGATTGCTGTCAAAAGCATGGCTAGCCTGCCTTCGAGCTGAAGGTGACTGATTTCAGCACTCACATTCTTCACAATAATAGTGCTCTCACTTGCCAGAGCCAAAAGAAACATATAGGTTGACATATGCAATTCTAGCAATTTGGTGTCTTCATATATCTTACGTAGTACGTGGTCATTGTATTATTATTATTATTATTATTTATTTATTTATTTTTACATCTTTGGGACACCAGACATTTTGCATTTTTAAAGTCACAATTTAATATTTAATGACATTCGTTCTTCAGGAGATCAGATCAAAATAACTAGCATGACATCTACTATTATATGGAAGATTCTGGCACAAGATTTCTTGTTTTTAGCATGAAACAGAAATCCTTATTTTGTAAAACATTTAATTATACATGCAAGTATAATAGTAGCAAAAGTAGCAAAGTTGCTGTTCAGATTATATGAAATGTCAGGATGACACATGAAAATCTTTTTTATTGTTGAATTGTACTATTGAGTATTAATCAACAGCCCAGGGCATTCAAGTCAAACTAAGATTTTTTGATTGCGCAGAAGACAATTATTAGAGGCAAAACTGCCTTTTTTTCTTTATAGACAGAAGGATCTTTTTTTGCAAGTTATTCATTCATTTTCAAGGATGCAGGGTGATTCACTCGCTGAATATTCATGGGAATGACTGCAGTGGGCTCTGAGACACCTCGGCTGGGATCGTCATTCACAGAGGTACGGCCTTCTTTAAAGGTTTGCATCATTCATATTTTTTACTGCAACTAAGAGTCTCATCACTGTACTGTGCTTGAAGTCTTCTGTAAATTTCAATCGGTTTTACATCTTCATTCATGAAGAATTTCATCAATTTCATCAAACACTAATAAAGAATTCTGTAAGAAAAACGTTAAAGTTTTAGGTTATCATTTAGCACTTACAGAATACAGAAAAATAAAACTGAAATGTAAATTCAGTAAAACACACCTATTGCCATATTCACAATTATTTCTGGGACTTAGATATTCTAAAAGATATTCTATTATGAAAATTGATGCTAAAATTTTTTTTTTCTTCTTTTAAGTTGCATATGTTTTCTTTCAGAAATATGTAATTTAGATTGATCCATTGTTTGGAAAAAAGCTAATAAACTTTAGTTCCCTTTCAAAAGCTACACTCGATGCTGCGTGAAAACGCTATGGGAACATCTCTTTGTTCTCTGGTTGAGAAGCCTGTGTATGTCAAAACCGCCGAATACTTTGGCTTATAACCTCTGTCAGGTGACGTCACCGAATAAGGTGCACCTGCAGGTTATAAATAGGAGTGAACCAGAAACATCCTCAGATCTTTTTGTCTTCAGGACCGCTTTGTGTTTGCGTGTGTGTGTGCAACAGAATCACGGTGGTAGGAAAGAAAAACTTTACTTACCGATAATGGCAAGAGTTGGTTGAGAGATGCATGAGAGATTCCCCTGGCGCTTCTTGTGAGCAGACTGAAGATATTCCTCACTTGCTTCCATGGAGATAGCGTGCCGATCTGGCAGACGCGCATGAGACGAAATTCCCCCTTTCACTCGCGCTCTCGCCGGATCAGGAAGTTTTAGCGTCCGCTTCGCAAGCGCACTCTGGCGCTTTTTGTGAAGGGGCCAAATAGATTCCTTCTCTCGCCGCAAAAGTAAATACATTTAAATGAATAAATAAATAATAATAAAAAATATTTCCCAAGCGCTCAAAGTTAGACGACAGGATTCTGTTGGGTGGCCAGGGGAGGGGCCTCAACGAGGGTTCCCCCCCTTTTTTTGGCGACCTCCATGACGAGTTAACTCTTTCATGGAATAAGCCTTATTCATCCCCTGTTTTATGATGATACCCCAGATTGAAGAGACCCTTGCGAGCTATCTCTCTCCTGGGAGCCCATCCTCCCTGAAAAAGCCCACACTGCCCACCAAGCCGTGTAGACTAACATCTTCGTTGGTGGGGAAAACTTTACAGGCAGCAGGTCAGGCTGGTGCTGCCCTGCACACCATGGCGGTTTTGCAGGCATACCAGGCTCACCTGCTGAGAGTTCTGAGCACTGATGGGTCTATTGACGGCGCCGAGCCACATGTTTATTTCTCCGTGCCACCAAGCAGACGGCCCGTGCTGTCGGCCGTTCCTTGGCTGCCGTGGTCGCCACGGAGAGACATCTGTGATTAACCTCACGGGCATCGAGGTCAGGGATCGCATTTTCTTCCTTGATGCCCCCCCCTCGCCTTCCGGCCTGTTTGGTGACACTGTAAACACCGCCACCACTAGGTTTTGGGAGGCGAGTAGACCTCTGTGAGGTTTCTCCCCTGCCGTGCTCAGCTGTCGGGACTGTCGGCCACCCAGTCCCTACCAGGTCTGGTCCCCACAAGGTGTGAGGCACAGAAGGAGAGTGTCCCGAGCCAGCTACCCCCTCGTAGGGGCAGGGGAGGGACTTGTCGCGCTTCGCAATCCGCCTCAAAAAAAAAAAAAAAAAAGCACCGGAAGAAAAAAAAAGAAGTCAGTCCTGAGGTTGACGTGCCCAGGACCACGGGGGTGTCTCCCCTCGGGGAGGGACGTGTAAAAATTCCAATTTTACATCTTGGGCTGAACAAAATGTTGACAGCCAAAATGATTGTTTCTCAAATTCAACCAGAGGTTTGGTTTGTGACGGTCAACCTGAATGCTGTAGGTGTTGCTACAGTTATGAAAAGCTAGCATGTTTTGTTTGTTGAAGCTAGATAAGATCTTTAAAGCTATTTTATTGGGTTTTAGTAGCAACAGATCTATTTTGTGTGAGGATACACGTGTTACCTTGCAAAACTATCCCCAATTTTAACCTATTAAATGATGATATAATTTCAAACATGAATTATACGATGGTAAATCCCTGGTTTGTGCTTTTTAAGAGCTTTCTTTAGCCTTTAGCTACATTTAAAATTTTTATATTGCTAAACAATGAGGGGGTCATCTGGAATTAAAACTCCTACACACAGGATACACACAATAGATGATTGTTCAAAAAAAAAAAAAATCCCCCACTGATTCATCGAAAATGTGTGTTTAAAAAAGAAAGAAAAAAAAAATCCCAAACATGAGTGGGTAAAAAGTGTTACCCCCAGGCATTTCCTGGTCCTGATTGGACATTTAGGGTTTCAGTTTATTACAATTTGCAGACACTGAAACAGCATGTTTGTAAAAGGGGTGAAAAAGAAAAGAAAGGGTGACAAAATACATAATCTAAATTGTATTCAGCTGGAAAATTAACTTGACTAAAAAAGGCTATTATTATGTAGGCTTAACATAAATTTATCTCTATATGTAAAAAAAACGGCCACGTTAAGCACACACACACATCCATACAGTACATACACACACATACACTGTATACATGGAGGGAAACCTCCATCAAGAAACAAGTGTGATTGCTAATATATTTTTGCATGAATAGTAAAATAGTACATGCTCCAGCATGTCTTTTGAAGAAGTTATCTGGGAACTTCATGAATAGTCTTCTTTAAGTTTTGAATCATATTGCAATGTTTGGTAATCCTGAAAACGAGCAGGCCGAGTATGCGATCTAGTAGGTCTGTCTTGCGACGTCGCAGATAGTGGCAGAGCCGTAGCTTGTGGAGTCCCTGAATGCTGCCCTGGGGTTCGAGGACATGGAGCGCCCAGCATAGAGCAGGGAAATGGCGCGTTCTGGGTGCGATCTGCTTCTGAAGGGCATGGTACTTTCCTAAGACGACCCGCGTGAAAACGGGAACCATCCGATAACTGGAATGTGACAGGACCTAACTGCTTCCGTACCTGCTGGGGTTGTGACCAGAAAGTGCAAAGCTTGTTTTTTCGCTGTGGCCGCAGAACTCGCACCCAGTCCATTGGGAAGAGTTTGGGAATCTGGAACTTTTTTCTCGCATTGTATCTGCCATGAACCTTGAGCTGTTGTCCTTGCACCTTGGCTTTCACCACAGGTTTTTTACTGTGAAAAACAGGAGGGCAAAGTCTGTGCAAGGGCAACTCCAACTCTCGCCCCAGCATTAGTTTTGCTGGTGACACCCCTGTGGTGGTATGCTGAGCCGCTCTGTAGTGTAGGAGCATCTGAGACAAGGCCTCATTGAAAGGACAGCCTTGTGCCAAATGAGCTCTCAGACCGTTTTTCAGCGTCTGGTTAAATCTCTGGACCTGGACGTGTGACAGAGCTCACAGCTGTAACCTCTGGCCACTTTGAGTGTAGATCATAGACCACTATGAGGAAGCGTAAATGATGGGGCAGGTCATGAAGTTCACAACAGATATCCAGTTGAACATGGTCCCAAGCCTGGGTCGGCCAAGGCAGAGACCCCAGTGGTGGCGGAGTTGTTGGGGCCCTTTTCCCACTTACAAGTCACGGAACGTAGTCTGAACAAGCTGTTCTATGTCTTTGTCCAGCCCTAGCCACCATACAAGATCCTTATAGCGTTGCTTCAGTTTAACTATGCCGAGATGGCCCTCATGTGCCATAGCCAGCACTCGTCCTCTGAGTTTAGGAGGAATAATGGCACAGTGTCCACGGGCCAAGCATGTGTCGATCCAACATGACAATTCGTGTTTTATTCGAGCGTACGGCTGGATATCTGTTGTAAATTGGGTTGGCCAGGCAGTCAGGACATACTCGCGAACCATAGAAAGGGTGGCGTTGGCAGCTGACTCCTCTGTAAGTTCTTCCAAGGACACGAAAGCCATCAGAGGTGCATGCACTAATTGGATAAGGTCCCCGTCCTCAGCCCCCTGACAGGGGGTAATGAGCGATGACATGGAACGGGACAGCAGATCGGCCACCACATTATCTTATTATCTTATCTTATATATCTGATGTATACTGTATGGTAAAGTCATACTGTTGGAGACGATCAGTCCAACGGTAAATGCGCAGTGGTCTGTGGCCCGAACCAGAAGGAGACATAAACGCACTGAGGGCTTGATGATCGGTCCGGAGGATGAATTTTCGACCATAAAGATAGGCATGCCAGCGTTCGCAGGCCCAGACACAGGCTAGAGCCTCCCTCTCTCCAGTCAAGTACTTCTGTTCTGTTGGGGTAAACGCGCGAGAAGCAAACGCTACAGGCCGTTTGATACCCTTCTGGAGTTGTGAGAGGACAGCGCCAGCCGCGGTAGCTAAAGCGTCACAAGTGACCAGCGTGGGGCAGTCAAGACTGAAATGGGCTAAGACAGGGGGGCTCGTCAACAGTTCCTTAAGTGTGCGCACTGCGCTCGAGCAGGCCGACGACCAGGCCCAGGGAGCATTTTTTTTAGCAGCTGGCGAAGGGGGTATGTAATTGTGGAGTATTGAGGTAGAAAGCGCATATAGTATGTTGTCATCCCCAAGAACGATGCAAGTTGTACTGCAGATGAAGGTTCTGGTACTTGGTGTATAGCTTGAATATTGGAGTGCAATGGTGAAAGGCCCTCGGCTGAAAAATGAAAACCCACAAAGTCAACCTCTGGTACCGCAACGATGAATTTTTCTGCGTTCAGTGTCGGGTTATGTCGACTGAGTACAGCAAAAGTAACCTTTAAGCGCTGCTCGTGAATCACTGCATTCGGGGCATGGACAATAACATCATCCAGATAGATGACAATGCCAGGAACGCCAGCTAGTATGGTAGACATGATTTTTTGGAAACAGCTAGGGGCCGAACTGAGTCCAAAAGGCATCCTCGTATAACGAAATACGCCTGCATGCGTGACGAATGAATCGTTGAGCCATGAAAGTGTGAAGTCAGCTCTTCGATTGATGGCAAAGGGTATCGATCTGGTATTATTACTTTGTTGACGGACCTTAGGTCTACGCAAACTCTCAGTCCGCCAGATTTTTTCTTAGCCATTGTCAAATTAGACACCCATCATCAAACCTGCGGAGAGGCGTCCACAGGTTTGATGATGCCCTCTGCTAGCAGCCTGTTAAGTTCTGCAGTGACTTCTTCACGCAATGCTATCGGAATGCGGCGAAGCGGCTGAATGACTGGTTAGCTGTGGAATCTAAGAGAGGTTGGTGAGTGAACGCAGCTAAGCACCCAAGGCCTGTAAACAGTGTTGGCCACTCTTGCCAAGGGCAGCTGACCGTCAAAATCTGAGTCCCCTTATTGTCCAACAGAGAAAAATCCAGCCTTGTGAACAGGTCCAATCCCAGGATATTATTCCCATGGTGTGTAATATGAAATGGAGTATCAGGCAGAGCCTTGTTGCCATACTGGACAGGCGCATGTATAAGTCCAACAACATCGATTTCGGAATTGCCATATGCAAACAGATTCAAAGAGGGCGGCTGGAGGGGCAAGTGTGCCAAAAAACGTTCATAAGTGGCCATATTGAGCAGTGATACTTTAGCCCCTGTGTCCAGGAGCAGGGGAATACATGTAGAGAAACCCGCTGAATTGGAGTTTATTGAATGAATAATGGCAGGGGTTGTAGGGTTTGTACGTGAGTTTCGTTGTGGAGGAGCTTGAGCTGGAGCAGACCGACACCATTTTGCAAAGTGGTTCGGCTTCTGACAGCATCGACATATTTGTCCCCATGCGGGACAGTCAGGGGCACATGATGAGTGTCTAGTGGAGCCACAATTTCCACACCGCCACTGTACTTGAGGTTGTGTATACTGTATGTCCACATTTGACAATAGATTTGCCTCTGCTCTGTGAATTTGTGTGTAGTCTTGGTTCACGCCCCCAATGCTTACACTTGGTTCGTGTGCAGTGTTTAATTTAGCAGCACACTGTGCAGCAGATTCAACTTGAGAGGCTAGAATTACAGCTTTCTCTAAAGTGAGGTCATCATCTTCCAATAGCAGGGCGCTCCCGCACTAGCGAATTGTTTGTTTTCTCAATTAATTGATCTTGTATCATCTCGTTTGATAATGTGCCAAAACAGCACGGTTTTGCCAGCCCTCTTAAATCAGCGACATATTGAGCAATCGACTCACCGGCACGCTGACTGCTCTGTCGGAACTGCAGCCGTTTCAGCAGGAGACTGTTTTTTTTCTAAATGTCGGTCTAACAGTGTAATCGCAGCAGCGTAATCGTCCGCATCTCCAAGCGTGTGAAAAACGAGTTGTCCTTCGGCGCCAAGACAGTGGAGGAGTATGGCCATTTTCCGCCTTGTTGGGACAGCATCGAAATGCCAATTTCCACTGCTCCCACGGGACCGTAGGTTCGCCAGGGTGGGGTAAGAATGGACTCGGGCACGCTAACGACAGTGTGGGGAAATCATCAGCCATCCTTGTCGCCAATTAATGTATCTGTACGAACAACTCGGTCTGGAACTTCTCAACTCCTTTTTTTTAAACACACAAACAATAATCACATACACTTGCCTTCCACAGCACTTCCTCCCGTTCAGCCCCCTTACGTCATTCCATTCTTAACCCTTTAAAGAGGCCGACGCTCTTTTTCCATCCAACTAGTGCAACTCAGTCAATCAGAGCACATCTGATTCAGGTGATAAGCAGTGAGGAGTGCAGGGATAATTAGAAAACACGCAGGGCTGCAGCTCTCGAGGACCAGGGTTGGCCACCCCTAAACTAGTGCAACAAAACATTTAACTACTTTAACTAAACATTAGAATATTAGTCTTACTAAACATGCAAAACCCGTGTCTTGGTGTCCCTACAGTGGCTCTGACAGTTCAAGGACAAGTCTAAAGTCCTGCTAATTGCCTACAAAGCCCAGAATAATCTAGCACCACCGTATATTTCTGACCCTTTAAAGCCATACAGTCCAGCATGGTCTCTCAGGTCTGGTGATCAGCTTTTACTTACAGTTCCTAAATCTAGGTTGAACGCAAGAGATCGTGCCTTTTCAGTAGCAGCTCCTAAACTCTGGAATGAGCTGTCTCTGTTCATCAGACAGGCCCGTAATCTTCCCATCTTTAAATTTCATCTCGAGACCTTTTTATACTCTTCGGCATTTAATTCAGTGTGACGAGGTATTCTTCTGCCTGTTTTTAGTCATTATTTATTCATTGTTTTAATGGTTTATTCGACTTGTTCTACACAACGAGGGAGAACATTTTATGCTTGTTTATTGTTTTAATTGGATTTGGATTTTATTTCATTTTATTTTCTTTTATTGTCTGTTTTTATAGTCTTTCTATATATAGCTATTATTAGGATTGTACAGTGTAATGTGTTGTGGTAAATCTGCTTTAAAAATAAAATTTACTTGACTAAATAATATATATATTGTAATAATCTAACTGGCAATGTTAAATAAAGCCTACAATAGATATCAATGAAAATTATTAGGCTATATACAAGGGCTGTACTGAACGCCATGCAAAAATGACATTAACTGACATAGGTTAAACAAACTGTACACTTTGCTAGTGTAACTGAATAAGTTGAATAAGTTTAAAGAAGGGGAAACCAGCATTGAAGACACAGTAGGTGACTATCTACTGCCACCAAAGGGATTTTCAAATTGGGTTTCAAATTTCAATTTGGGTTCAATAGTGGCTCAATGCATCATTTGTGTTTGAGAATATGTTAAGTAATATCTTTGTATATAGAAAGAGTGACTCTACCGACACACACACACACACACACACACACACACACATTTTATATATATATAAAATATATATATAATATATATACACACACACAAATATATACACAATAAAGTTACATACATACAGTTAAACCTTGGATTGCGAGCATAATTCATTCCGGAAGAGTGTTTATAGCAAAGCACTTGTATATTCGTATATAACAAACTTCCCCATACGAAATAATGGAAACTCCCATGAATATTTATATAAAAAAGGAGGAGACCAATGTGTAGGACGGCTTTCACAAACACACACACTAACAATAACACTGCTATGTCTGTAAATGTCTGTGACAAGGAACCTCTCTGATGATGCCTGTGCACACAGACACACACTATCAGAATCAGTGCTCTCACACAGAGAGACACTCTGGATCTTTAAAAAGGAACCTATCACTTTACACGCCTGCACACACGTGGGCACAATTTTATAGTAAACAGTACACGAACGCACAGATGTTGACTACACGAGTGACGCACTTGCACTGAGACTGAGCAAGGGAGACTATTACCCATAATCCCGCAGTGTGCAAAAATAAAGAACTATTGACTCAGTTCTGATCCTGTGATGCTCGGCAGACAAAGCGCATGCGTACTACTCGTATGTCAAGACCTTGCTCATTTTTCAAGTTAAAAATTCTTTAGGTCAAGTTACTCACAATCCAAAATTCCACTGTGTGTGTAGAATTCACAATATGTTAGGGATATTGTTATGTACATGAGTGCCTTTCCAATTTGCTCTGAATTTTAATGAAATAAGTAAAAGTTACCTTTGATATTACTAATAATGTATGAGAAGAAACACCATTTTCATTAGTTTTATTATTTATTACCCCAAAAATGTAGACAGTAACAAGGATAGCCCCAAATAACAAAAATTGAGAATGTCAGTAGCGGGTGTTTCCACCATTTGCCGCAATGACGGCTTGACTGCGACGTCTCATGCTCCTCACTAGCCTCATGATCTTGTTCTGAGGCAATGCGTTCCACAAGTGCTACACGCAGTTCTGCCAGGTCACGTTGGGGTGGTGTATGATCATCCAGTCTCTGCTTCAACTGGTTCTAGACATTGTTTATGGGGTTCAGGTCAGGGGACATTGATGGCCATACCATATGAGCCAGTCCAACTTCCTGAAGTCGAGCTGTGACAATTCTCCCACGATGTGGTGGAGCATTATCATCCATGAACAGAAAGTTGGGGGTGTGCTGGCGGAATTGGGGGATGATGATGGGTTCTGTGATGTCTCTGAGGTAAGAACGTGCAATGACTGAGCCATCTACAATAACCAAATTTGATTTGCGCTGACTGGTGATGCCTGCCCAGTCTGTTGAACCTCCTCCACCAAAGCAAACCCTGGGGATCATGTTGACCTCAGCGTATTGCTCACCTCGCCTTCTCAACGGTGACGACCATCATTTCTGTGCAAGGTAACCCAACACTCATCAGTGACTAGGACGGTAGACCACTGCTGCATTGTCCAGGTCACATGGTCTTGTGTCCACTGCAAACATTCACGGCGGTGTCTTGGTGTCAGTGGAGTCACTTGCAACGGTCATCTGGCATTCAAACCAAAGCGGTGGAGGCGGTTGCGAATGGTTTGTCTGGAAACCTTAGTACCCCTTACATCTCGTAAACGGGCCTGCAGCTGTGTGTCAGTTGCATAACGATGCCTGATGTCACTCGTGGGGCTCCACTTCTGGAACTCTGCCAGCAGTTCTGTGTCTTGATGCAAGTCTGCTGATGACACTTTGAGACACACCAAGTTCATGAGCAACATCTGACTGCCTGCCACTGACCCGAAGGCGCGCCATGGCCAGGTGGCGCTGCTCCTCCGTTAAGTGACATCTTGTGACATCTTTATACCCATAGATGTACACAATGAGACCATTACATGGAAAACACAAAATGAGTCGTGTCTATCACCCCAACACAATTGCCTCCCTATCCCAAAAATGTCTGAAGTGAGACAAACACCGTATGTATGACATCAACTGAGTCTTTCACAATATCCCTAACCTATTGTGAGTAGTGTATATACAGACACACACACATACGCGTACATATATATGTATGTATACTCATACAGTATAATCTGTTTCCACAGAAACCTATGACATCAATTCTTTCCTAGAAAACAGAATAGAACAAACCTGCAGAAGCAGATTCACATTTTCACAATTCACTTTTAGTTCTTGTTCATTTGACATTGTACATTCAATAAATGATGTTGAGTGTCTTTTTTTTTTCTCAAGAGGGAAAAATACTTAACTATCCTGACAAACCTAAGAGTGAACTTAGATGTCAAAGAGAGCCAAGACCATTTCAAATTTGAGTGAGGATGGCAGAACTCTTCTGTAAGCCAGATATGTGTTTGGTACATTATAGTATATTGTTGTGAGCAAAGCATCAGTACACTTTATGGGCCTTGCTTTATGTGGGGATCGCTTTTTAAATAAATGGTATTAGACTTGTGTCCTGGCTGTGGTTGTGATTAATAGATAAAAATAAGTCAATTGTGGCCATAAGAAATGAATATTATTTTATTGTGACTGCAAATAAGTAAGTAAATAAATTACAAAAGGTCATAAAAAGGTTATCGCTGCCCCCAAAGTCTCATTCCAAAAGGCATGCACTTGACATCTGACAACAAAACTGTTCATAAACAACTCCCATCTGATAGAAAAGGCCTAGGGCAATATTCTCTGTTGTGCCTGTGCTGAAAAATCAGAAATGTCTTTAATGTGGATGAGGAGACAGCGAGATCTAAACTTTCCCAAAGTGCTACTGTCTAGCTGTGCAAGTCTGCCAAGCAACAAAGTTAAACAGAAAAGTAATTAAAATATATGCACCTTTAACATAGAGAGACAGACAGACAGACAGACATACAGACATATACTTTATTGCCATTGTTCATGGTACAACAAAAATAAGTGCCACTCCTTATAGTGCATAAAAATAGTATAAAAGAAGTAAAGGATGAAGATTAATTTAAAAGAGTATAATTATTAAATAATGTGATAATATTTTCTTTCATTTGTTCTTCTATATTACATGTACTGTGTAAAGGGTTGCGGGGGGGGGGTGTGAAGCCTATCCCAGGAGGGCAGGCCATTACAGGGCGCGCACACACACACACACACACACACACACACACACACACACACACACACACACACACACACAAAAAGGGCAATTTGAGAACGTCAATTAGCCTAATCTGCATGTCTTTGGTCTGTGGAAGGAAACCCACCCTTCATGGGGATAACTCGCACACCTGAGGAAGGTTTTTAGCTCTCGACCCTGCCCACAGCCTTAACCACTATGCCACCTTACCACCATATCAGATATTCTTATTCAGTTGAAAGATTTATGATATTCCACTTAACAATATTGCACTAGATTTTTAAATATACAGTTACTGGCAACCTCATTAGGTATACCAAAATTGTCCAACTGCCCACACACACATTTAATCAGTCAATCAAATGGCAGACAAGATGATTAAACTCACACTTAGTTCAGAATGAGGATGGAAGGTGATTTGAGTGACTTTGAACGTGGCATGGTTGTTGGTGCCAGAGGGGCTGGTCTGTGTATTTCCCAAAACTGCTGATCAACAGGGATTTTAACACACAACCATCTCTAAGGTTTAGAGAAAAAAATTGGCTAAAAAGGAGAAATTATTCAGTGAGCAGTAGTACCCTGGAAAGAATGCCTCATAGATGTTAGTGGTTAGAGGAGAATAACTAGACTTGTTTGAGTTGAGTATTCTTGCTGACTATGTCCATACCTTCATTTCCATCAGGTCATGCCATGTCAATATAGACCAAATTATCATAAAAATGTTTCTAGCAGTTTGTTGAAACTATGTCACAAAGAATTGAGGCAGTTCTGAGGGTAAAAGGGGATCCAAAATTCAAATTCAAATTTTATTTGTCACATACACAGTCATACACAGTACGATATGCAATGAAATGCTTAGACGACTGCCCTTGACCTTAAGCCAAAGCCTATTAATAAGAAATAAAAAGATATATAGGAAATAAATATTAGGAACAAAGAAAGTAAAAAAAAAAAGAAAAAGTAAATTTAACTAAGAAGGAATAAATTTAACTAAGAAAGGATAAAATAATAAAATATCTGTATAATACAAAATACAAATATACAATATAAGAAAGATATAAAACAAAAATTAGAAAAACCTAGCTGTACAATAGAAAAAGTAGAATTGTGGAAATTTATGTGGGTATAGAGTGAAAATAAATGGAATAGAACGGAATGTCCAGGGGTGTGCAAATATACTGTACAGTGTCATATTAAAGTGACTTGTGTGCAGTGACCACTAGTGTCAGTGGATGTCCAGAATGACCAGAGTGAGAGCAGAAACGTGTGGATGTGCAAAGTGGATCAGTACTGTGTGGTGTACTGATTAAGAGACCGTATCACCTGCGGGAAGAAAACCCAACCCAGTACTACCAATGTGTAACTAATGAAGTTACACATGTGAGTGTAAATATAGTGTTTGTGTTGTTTTCATATGGGTATGGGGTAGAAACTGTTCATAAGTCGGTATCTGATGTGATGGGCCTAAAGTATCTGTCAGAGGGCAGGAGGTCAAACTGATAGTGTCCATGGTGGGTTTGGATTGTCAGTATGTTGTTTGCTCTGTTATGGTAGTGAGAGCTGAACAGCTCTTCCAGGGAGGGTAGTGAGCAGCCATTGATTTTTTGGAAGGGGTTGATGACCCTCTGAATGCCTTAGCTTTCTGCTGCTGAGCAAATGTAGTAGGACAACACAAGTATTTGCTCTAAGTTCTTTCCCAGAGAATCCTCAGAGTCACTGCTGTGCCTTCATTGCCAGCGCTGTCATGTTCATGGTGTGTGCCCAAGAACCTTAAAGTGGGTACCTTTTCCAGACAGTCTCCATTGATTTATACTGGATTGGGGCTGCATGACACTCCACAAAGTATATAATGAGTTCCTAGTGGTTTTACAGTGGCTGAGAAGTGCAAAACTAAACAACAAAACTGAAAGCAAAATAACAAATTAAAAAACAAAATAACAAAACTGAAAGCAAAATGAAACCGAAAACAAAATAAATTCAAAAACAAAATCCAAAAACAAAATCCAAACAAAATCCAAAAACAAAATAAATAAAAAAATAAATTAACAAAACTGAAAAAACTAAATAACAAATCCCAAAACAAAATAAATTCAAACGCAAAATCCAAAACAAAACAAATGAAAAAATAAAATAACAAAACTGAAAAAAAAAACAAAAAACAAATAAATACAAAAACTAAATCCAAAACAAAATAAATTCAAATGCAAAATCCAAAAACGAAATAAATTCAAACGCAAAATAAAACAGAAAACAATTCAGACAAACGAGAAAAGCTAGGAGTAGTTTGCAAATTAAATTCTCTTTCATTCACAAACTACACCTACCTTTTCTAGTTTGTTAATCACCACTGATTGGTCAAGACATCTGTCACTCAAGATATACAGGAAGTACTGCCGCCTCACACACATTCAAATGCCTTAAGGCTGCAGTACTTCTTGTCTTGCAGGGTCCCAGTACTGTGTAAGCTTGGAGGAGAGGTGGTGGCGTATGATTAAGTTCTTAATCGCGTGTCAGCTGGGGAGGGAAAGTCTTAGGTGACCGATCAACTCAGCATAACCGAATTGAAGTCTATGAAGTGCATCCTTATATAGTTCCCCTGGTGTTCAAGGTGGGTTAATGCAGTGTGAAGAGCAGCGGCAACGGCATCTTCTGTAGATCTGTTTGCCCTGGGCAAACTAGTGAGGATCAGAGGAGGGTGAGAGACAGGCTTTGATTTCCTACAGGACCAGCCTCCTGGAACACTTCATTATAACATCTAACTCCACATTGCTTAGGACGGTGAATTTTGAATCATAAAAAACTCATAACAGGCTGAAAAACTGTAAGAAAGATGGAGTTTATTTCTATGTACTGTATAAACGTGTGTAGAGTAGCAGCTAAGCTGATCGCACTAACACTAATGGCTGTTTTCAAGGCTGAGAAGTGGCATTAAGTAACAGATTCTGGATACTTAGTGTAGCCTCTTAAAATGGCCTGAGACTGCCAATGTCACCCCTTAAGAATAATTTGCAGCCACTGTGGCCACCCTAGAGCTAATATATTGTTGCTCAATCATGGGGAAAGTGCTCTGCTCAATCAAAATTAAACTGGGTCATAAATGAGCCTGTCCAGTTATTTTGATATGTCGATGCCGGAAAAGAAACGTCCGGAGAAAAGATTAATTTAACGCGCAGCAGTAATATATTAAATATTAAATCTGCTGGTTAAAAGGAGACAGATTTTCCCCCCCTTTTCTAGTAGTAAAATGTTAACATGTAATCTACTGTATTTGTGAAAGAGCTCATTGTAATGGGGGCTGTGCAGCATCCTTCTTTTTCTGGTACTTACAATTCTGACTATCATTTTCGCCTTATGCCTTATGGATATCCTGGACCAAGTTTAGACACCGGATTTATCAATCTACTGTATATATTGTTAGCCAAGCAGTGTTGATTAAATGAGAATTTAAGGTCTTGTTGAAAACGACATATCGCCCCAAATGTTACTATGATAAGACTTTCCAACTGTATGTAAATACTATAGGATGTTAATGCAACACGGGGGATTTTGTTGTGTATTATTGATACCAGTGTGTACTGTATTTTACTCCATAGTATGTCAAATAAAACCTAATATTTGCCGTTAGGTTGCTTATTCAGATGTACCCTTTGATAAGCTCACAGATCACAACCTGCAGCTTTATGCTATATTTTCTCAGACCAACAAGTGCCAATTGTAGTAATAGGCTGTATGAAAGAGAATGAAATAAGTGTTGGAATCGGTGTGAAAATAATCTTAGCACCAATGTAACCAAAATTGAATCCTTTGTGCAATAAGCATGAGCAAACGAGCACATTTGTGCGCAGTGTTGCTTAGGAAATTTAAGGTTCCCCCTAAAACATTGCTTAATCTGAACGGCTATGAGGTTGTTATTATTATTTTGCACACATCAATGTGATGGTCTCTCCTATTATAAGGCTTTTGTGATTCACAGCAGCTGAATACCATTCTATTCATTCTGTACAGTATTCCATTGTCTCATTGATCAATAATCATTTCTGTCATTTTTTAAACAACAACAAAAGAAAGCTGTCCCCAAGGTAACCATAAATTCATGTTTAGTTGTTTTGAAGGGGAATGCAATGCCTTAAAAAATAAAAAATAAAACAACTTCCTTGTTAAAAAAAAAAACATTCTCCTAATTAAACTACTTTTTTTTTTTTTTAGTATTTTAGTCCACAGATTTACCCAATTTGTTTGGGATATTTCAAACAAATTAGGACTGTGACAAAGTCACATCCAGTCAGATCTGTAGCTCTAGCCCCCCTGATGAAAAAACAACAAAACAACAACAACAACAAAAAAAACACATGCAATTAGGCAGGAATATTGTGCAGTATTTTATAATTAACAAAATACTTTCTCCTATAGCTTCTTTAGCTAAAATATTAATAATATAAAAATTAAAATAAAAATTTTATTTTTGTCAGGTACGACCACACAGTACAATGGTATGAAATAAAAACAAAATTTAAAATCTACATATTTACACTTACAATAAAATTCAAATATATAAAATCTAAAAATTACACATAAATGTACAGAATGTGCGATATAAAAGGGTATAAGAGGGTATGTAGGTATGTAGGTATGGCAGTGGCAGTATGAGTGAAACATGGACTGTGAAATGAAGTGTGTTACAATATGTAATTAAAAAACTATTGAAAGATTAAAAACTACAAACGATTGTTTTCAGTAAAGTATATAAATGGTTCACACCCTGTGTTTTAAAAAAACATTATACTTTCTTGCACAGAGTTGGCAGAGAAATGGCATGGTGGTGTAGTGGTTAGCACTGTCGCCTTGCACCTCCAGGGCCCGGGTTCAATTCCTGACCAGGTTCGATTCCCGCCTCTGTGTGCATGTTCTCCCCGGTTACACTCGTTTCCTCCCACAGTCCAAAGACATGCAGATTAGGTTAACGGTCATTCACAAATTGCCCAAAGTGAGTGTGTGAGTGTGTGTGCCCAGCGACGGATTGGCGCCCTGTCCAAGGTGTACCCCGCCTCGTGCCCTAAGTCTCCTGGGATAGGTTCCAGGCCCCCACGATCTTGAATACAGGATAAAGCAGTATAGACAATGAGTGATAAGTGAGTGAGAGGTGGAAGGAAACAAAGTGAAAAAACTTGGTTACTGTAATTAACTACATGACATCATGCCCGGGCCTCCTTTCTATTACTTTTACTAACTTAAAAATTTCTCAGCTATCATTTTTCATCTGCCGTTGTGAAAAAGCAAAGTACATTTCTCTGAGCCCGTACAGGAATGCCCTTTAAAAAGAAAAGGTTTCAGCTTCTAACAATGCTAATCAATGATTTATTTTTAGCATCTGAAAAGCCACAACTCCTGTGAAATAAAACTACAAGCACGGTAGAGCGTCTACTTGAAGTGCTTTAAGGTGGTTGTCTTCTTTATCTATAAAATTCACCCATGCTCAAAGTTATTTAAGATTTTACTTGTAATGTGCTTTGTCTAAAAACATATGCAGTGTTCACTCCTCTCTGTCTAGCCATCTTAAAACCAACCAGTCAAATAATTAACACAACATATTAAATTCAATAAAAAATATATTGGCCTAAAACTATTTCTCTTTAATTCCTACAAGGTTTAAAGCATCTAAACAAAGCCAATGAATTGTAACTTTGTTTATTCATTACTAGATGAACTACCCGTCGTTGATGAGAAAAGACTTTTGTAGAAATAGTGAAAAGGTTAAAGCTAAAATTAAGCTGTAAGGTTTAAGGTAAGTTTTGTAAGGTTGAGTATATCACGCCTTAATCAAGCAAAGTTGTGCTTCTTTCATCGTCAGCCAAATTCCCTGTTTGGTTAATCGGAGTTTGAATCACAGATGACAAATTGAAAAAAGTAGATTGAATAAAAATAAAGTTGTGTCTTAAAATGATTCCAACTTATTTGTAGCTTATTTTAAAGTAGATTATTAAATCCGGCACATAACTGTCCACTGAGTTGAAGTACTGTACTTTTACCACCTCTGACAGCTGGATCATTTATGTAGCACATGCACTCATAAAAGTGTATTTGACCCCCTTGTGGCCATAATTTAGCATTTAGCAACCACAACTTTTTATGAAAGGTCACTTAGGCTACAAAGCCTAACATTTGTAGAGTTTTTATCATACAGTAGAATGTCAAAGGGCTATATAGAAAGTATTTAAATGGAAATTAAATGCCATTTAAACTCCCACATAATCTTGCTGAATATCATTTTTGCCTTAACTTTTAAAGCAGCTATAGATGTTTATTGGCAGTAGCCCAACCAGACTTATGGACATTAATTCAAAGCCAAGGCATGTTTGCGTGATTATTTTTAACAACACTACAGTTAGGACCCCCCGTGAGGCAGCGTTACTTAAGGCTGCAGAAATATGGGTTTCTTGAGCAGTTATTCTTGTTGGCTCCTGTCCAGCCATTTAGTGATAAGTTTAATTCTGATTGCAGTAGATGGTGCACTGTACCCATAAGAGAGAAAAAGACGAGGGCATGGAAATATAGCTGACTGTGATCCCTTTGAAACACTACTTGTAAAAATGAGCCTAGTTGCTAAGAGCAACCTGAATTATGCCTAGCCTGTCAGAAAATCATTTATTCATGAGAGATGGCCCCCAACAAGATGGTCTGAGGATCAGACAGATGCCATCCAGAGGAAGAAAGCACCCTAGGGTGCTACTGGGCACAAAGTGCTTTCTGAACCACTGCAATGGCCATAGATTTATTTGAAAATTTGAGTAATAATACCTTGGACAGCAAACTGGGCTCAACAACAATGTTACTCCATAGTTATCTAGGCTTCAAGGCATTTAAGATCAACTTTATTTTTTAGGCATGTTTATTGAATTTCCAAAACTGCCCACAGTAAGCATTGGGGGGGGGGGGGGGGGGGGACGGG